>BMAO01001162.1:0-87568 GCA_019973975.1 Trichonephila clavata
ATGTGAGTTCAATGGATCAACACATTCTTTTCAGTCCAATATTTTCCAACAACAAACTATCCTTTTCGACTTGAAATACATCTCTTTCAGTCTTAAATACATCTCTTTCGGCTTTAAATACATCTCTTTCAGTCTTAAATACATCTCTTTCAGTCTTTAGTACATCTCTTTCAATCTTAAATACATTTCTTTCGGCTTTAAAGGTGTCTCTTTCCAATTTCAAAACATTTCTTTCAGCTTTCCACTCATTTTCTTTGGATTTCAACTCGTTTTTAAAAACGTCCAGTTCATTCTTTAAATCGGCCACGATCGGTTTCCAATAATCGTCTCGTTCCTTTTGCATCTTTTCTTTAATTTCCCTGATTTGATTCGTGACATTCTGTTTCTTTGGGGATAAAACGTACATTTCGACCTTGATAACTTGAAGAGACTCTTTGAAATTTATTTTCTTGTCACCGTACAACGTCCAATACGTTTCGCCTTCAAAGGGAATCTTGCAACGTATAAACTTGCAACATGTAACTTTAATAGGGACTATCCATTTCAAATGACGCCACTTGTCTGGCCCACGTTGAGCGTATAAATCCCACCGCACCACATTCTTGTTCCCATTCTGCTCCGCAAGTAACCTTTGTATCCCGTCGGGAAACAGAGTGCATAAAACGGCAATGCTATGCGGATGCATAGGTAGATTTATATGGAAATGGGAGGTATATTTCCCTTCTTCTACATTGTCTGGGATCCTACCATCACACGTGGCCTTTGGCTGGCTCACGTACACCAGGGTCCGAGCCAAATGAAAAGCATCTCGAATTTTCACGCATTTCTTGGCACGTCCCATGTGGGGAAAATCATAAAAAATTTTATGTTTCCAAATGTCTTAAAATGAGCTCTCCTTTTCACAAGCCAGAATCATGTGTCGATGTTGTATTTTACCCTCTAATCCATCACACAGACACCAGAAGGGTAAAATGACAAATTCGTCACGAATGGCTTCCATCTCCTGACAAAATACAGGAAAGACGTCGTGTTTCACCGTAATGTGAAATCATTCCAGGTCTTGGCACAGGTAGCGTTGAATGATTCCGTGAACGTCCTTCCCCAAACCACTGGCTTCACTAAATTCGATTTCACGGGACCAAAAGTCGGGTTTTTCAAAGAAAGAATAGTAAAATCCCACATATGATGGATTTTTGCAACGATCGTACATGGGGTGGGGTATCGAAACAAAGCAATAGCACTCGCATGTGACGTCTGAATCGTCGTAATCCGGGAGTGGGTCATCGCCTTTCCGTTGAGCCACAAAGCCTTTCAAGCATTCCACAACATGTTTTATATTCTCACACTTCATTTTTTGCCCACGAGGCCAAGAGGCCAATCCCATGCAAAAAACGCACTCGAGGCGATTTTTCAAAGAATGTCCTTCCAAAGCATGGGTGTAATAGTAATGACCAAAGATCATGGATTCAAAGCAAATGAGACAACGGACGACAATATTCTTGGAGGAATCTATATACGTGTAAAGCGTCCTGAGAGACATGTCAGCACCCCACCAGAATGATTCTGGATATATAAAAGCAATAAGTAAAAAAAGAATTTTTTTTTTAATGAATACGTTGTTGACTTGGATGATAAACAATATTTTTTTTACAGTCGTGGGAAAACTTTTTAAATCCTCCTGTAACAATACCGGTTTAAATGTCCATCTTCTCCTTCCATCTTGAGGTGTTGTAGAAGGTCTACTAGAGGGAGAGGGTGAAACATGCACCCTTTGCAGTACGGTCATGGGTCTCACGACGGCCACGGGTCGGGGAACATGGGGATCTCTTTCTTGCCACGTAAAATTCATCTCGTGTTCAAAATGTTTTTGAACCTCTTTAGGGGAAGGAATCGTATAAGGTGTATTCCACGTGGTGCTCTTCTCGTAGCGCTTGACCAAGGAATTCATAGTGTCTTGCTTAGAGCTCACCACTTCCATTCGGCAACAGGGCTCGAACCCAATCTTCTTCCCCAACAATTCGTTTAAGCTGGTAAAGACTTTCTTGTCCTGACATTCAGCCCCTCTCAAAGATTTCATTTTCAGGTACGAATTCACCTTCCAACGATTGGGGAATAATCGCTTTCGGGCCCAAAACTTTTGAGTGTAGAGCCAAACATCAAGGGTGGTGTCGTGATACGTCAGGGTCAATTCGGGAGAATAAGACACGAGTGTAGGCAGAATAGAGTCTCGCATGGCCTCAAAGGGCACAATACCCACCTCCCTGACATGGGGAGTGATCAAAGGATGGTTCTGTTTGTAAAAGAATCCAGTCTCGGTACGTTCAAATTGGGCCTTGAGAACACCAGGAAAAAAAAGGCGATGGGAAATCTATAAAACTCCAGACGAGTTCCAACTCGACAAGGTAAAACATACTTTTCAACAAAGGTGGAATAGATGACCTTGGGAACAATAATGTAATACCGACGATGCAATTTGTAAATCTCAATCATAATGAAAGTGTAATGAGTAGCAAGACTCGCTTAAGTATTTAAACTCTCTAAAAAAAATTTTTTTTTTAAATTTTTTTTTACTTCCTCTTTGAGTTTAAACATTTTTTTTCCACTCGGAGTTTAATCATTTTCTTTCTACTTGGACAATTCATTTGGAGTTTTTCCAAGCTGGCAGGAGGTTACACATGGGTTGCTTGTCCCTCCCAGTTGAAATGTTTCATCGTTTCGTGGACCATTTCATCAGCTTGGTGTTCTTTTCCAACATAATGCATCACCTCGGGTATAATGGGGTCTAAATACAAGTAGGTGGCTGCAATCGCCAATTCCCATCCGTGGTTGTCTCTCTCCAAATAGTCTTTGATCAAATGGTACTTTAGGAAATGTTCCAACTCGTCTTGAGCCACTCGCACGATATCACCGTGATCCCAACCATCGCCGTCTCTGAACAGGGAAGGAGAATGCTTCAAGTTTCGGACGACATCTGGATAGGTAAACGATTGTAAGCTTCCCAGAGTCGGACGAATCTAGACCTGTTTATTGTCAAACTGACTTTGAAGGAAGATGCGACAATTAACCCATTGGGATTGATAGCGCATCCATTCGATGGAAACGAGATAGTCGCATTTGGGTCTGGTAGCCATGACAAGAAAAAAATGGAGCAGCTAAGAATAAATTAGTAGAATGTGAACTTGCATATAAAGATGAATTTAAAAAAAATTTTGTCTTGTTAAGATTTTATTTTACAAGGTTTCATGCTTACAATCTGAGATTGTTTCCATAAGGTTGTAGGAAATCTGTAGGGTCCATTAGAGTACATCCTTTTCTTTTGAGTGTCTAGTGACAAGTTTAAGCATGTCTAGTGACAAGTTTAAGAATATCTGTTATAAATTGGCGCATCGTGTTGGGTAACAACTCTAATACGGGTACACCTTCATTTTCAGATTCGGCAACACTTTCAATGTCAGAATCTGAATGCAGGTCAGATTCCGTTTCGGAAGAGATTGCTTCAGTCATCCATAATGGTTCACCACTCAGTAAATCTCCGAAAATACGCAATGTGAATCCAGATGGACCACATCCAATACTAGTTTTATCTCGTTTACACAATTCACGACGACAAAAGAGGCATGTATTTTTTACCGCTTTCAACCCATTGTTTTAAACAATTTGAATGAAACATGCGCTTACATTGACTCAGTGTATACCATTCAAATTCATCGCTGCTTAAACAAATAGAGCAATCGTTGCTTGGGCAAGGCTCGCTACTCAGGGAGCTAGAATCGTTGTTTTCGTGTTGGCAAGGCTCGCCACTGAGAGAGCTAGAATCGTTGTTTTCGTGTTGGCAAGGCTCGCCGCTGAGAGAGCTGTAATTGTTGTGTCTTGAACGTATCATCCTACATGGATTAATGCGCCTTACGATTTCGTCCCAGCAAAGCCAATTTATTTGCCCACACTTGTTGCGACTCCTGAGAATGAAAGTCTATTTTACAACACTGGTATGAATCTACATACATTTTAAAACTTGCAAGAGCTTGTACCGAGATATAAATTAATAAACAACATTAAAAATTTTTTTTCCAACAACAAAACTAGTTATTTACTTTTTATGTCCATCTATGTTTCATCAAAAGAGTCTCCTTACGACTCTCCGTACTTGCCCATGCATCTTGAATGTACTTCGGAACTCTCCATTCATCTTAATAACTTATATAAACATCCACCCAACACTATAGCTGAGATACCCATGATCGCAAAAGAATAGAGACGTTTTTTGGAACGGTCTTCATCCAGAGTGTTCAGATAGGATTCGGCCACTTTGAGAGCGATAAATTTAATTTCAAACATTTTCACTGGAAACTTTTCATAGATGAAACGTAGATGCAACATAAACAACAAGAGGAGGTAGGATTCCGCGAATAAATTCACCTTTCCCTCGGGTTTCAAAGCATCCAACCACTGTTGAATGTCAGAGGGGTTGGGTGCGGACAATGTGTCCACATTCTTTTGTATAAGGGATGTTAACTTGATATTGAGCATTATATTGTAGGACAGGAGGATGTAATGAATCCATTGGGACAGTTGCAATGGTCGTTTGGAAAGAAGGATTTGTTCCAAGGGTAAACGCAGAAAACTGACGAGCAATATCACTAAACATTGCTTTGTTTAAAAGTTTTAAGTGTAAAGGAAATCTCGGCCTCAGGATAAATGTTTATGAAAAAAATGGAATGTTTTTTTTTCCAATTCACCAATTAAAGATTCTAACAAAGTCAAAATTATGAGTAAGAAATGTTTACAACATACCAAACAAAATTAGAGCTCGAATTGAAATCTCATAATTTTAAACACACTCTCTCTCTCTCTGAAAACAATTGCTGTGTCTCTAAAAAAAAAAATTTTTTTTTTAGAGACATAGCAATTGTTTTCAGAGGCGTTCATTTTGTTTCCTAAACACACTTTCTCTTTGGAGATCATTCCTTGTGCTCTGGGATACAATTAAACGATATCCAGTAATGTTTGCACAAAATTAGGTGGGTCTTTTCATTATTAAACAATTAGTCTTAAAGAGATTTATCAGTGAATTGTTCCTTTTTCTCCAACCTATGGTAACAACGAGATGGTTAGACCTTTTTTAACATATTTTCAAGAGTCCCCATGCATCAGATTACATGGTTCTCGTTTAGTCAAACGTCTCTATAACAAATAGGCTTTGGTAACGGCACAACTCTTTTTATGGCACATTTTGCAAGGATATTTCAATTTTTTGGGTTCTGGGTCCACATATACGTTGATCTCTTCGGGGGCAATTCTTTTCAAAGACAACAACAAACCAGCCACATACACGTCCATGAATTTACATTCAATGAGAGCTGCCATCACTCGAGTTTCCCATTGAGCCACGAGAGGATATCGAAACCAGAGTGTGTCCATGACGACCACACATTCCGATTCATCTACCGCCAACGCTGCTAATCCTCCTGGTTGGTGACGAGATATAAATTGCAAAGGAGTTTCAGCATTTGCCCAAGATGTGGATTCAATAGTCTCCATAATCTATCCACCTTGTTTTCTACTAGATTACAAAAACTGTTGGATGAGTTTCAAACTTTGGGTTTACTATTTCAAGAAGCACATTTCTTGACACTTTCCTCTTTGGTGTCCATGGGTCGCTTCTTTTTCGTCAGCTGTTCTCGGCGCCATTCCGCCATGTCGGCCACCTGCCCTTGTACATACTCCACGTACCTGTCTTTATATTCGGTGCACGTTCCATCAAAAATACTTTCCAAAAAGGATCGACCTTCTTGAGGGGTATGCACGCCCCCAGAGTGATACAACAGACGTACGGCTCGGACGTGTTTGCCACGAGCCTCTTCGGCATCGTAGCGAAACATTTCGATATATTTCTTGGGATCATCTCCCTGGAAGCCGTCCATGGCAGAGAATTCATACACTGTTTTGGGATAGCTGATTTTGTGTAAAATGCTCGTCAACTTGATCAAATCCGAGGATCGCACATTGTCTCGACCCAAAATACGCTCGACAAAATGCTGCTCGTCCAAAGTGGCATTTTTGGAGCGTAGAGTCCAAATTTTGAGCAAATCCTCGTGAAGATGGGAATCCATTAAATAGGGAGCTTGGCGAGACACTTCCAAGACATGAGACCAGGGTATATGGAAGGATTGAGACAATCGTTTCAAAATGCGTATGACTACTGTCTCAAAAGTTAAATGGGGATTGTTATGATCTTCCACCTCTCGTGTAAAGACACTGAGACAGAGTTGACTGTCCATGATGATACTTGATTATAACTTTAACTGCTGAAGCTGTAAACTATTTGATATATTTTGAATCTCCTCTGTAGAACCCTCCATAGACACCAGATCAAGAGTTTGGTCTCTTCCTTTTTGGGTTGTTTTTTATGCCAAATACTTTAGCTCTCTCCCAATTTTCGAGTTCACTAGCAAACCTTATAAACTGAAGCAAGTGGAAAAGTTTATAGTAAAAAAAAAAAAAAAAAAATTTTTTTTTTTTTTTACACTTGTTATAATATTTTTGCATCATATCCTCTCATTCAATTAATTTTAATGTCGTTTCATCCTGAAACTTACCCACATAAATTCATGACATCATGCAGTAATGAGCAGAAGGTTCCTTCTTTCATTGGAACCTATTTTTTTACACCTGTTCCAATATTTTTTGCATCATATGTCCTCTCATTCAATTAATTTTAATGTCCGTTTCATCCTGACACTCACCCACATAAATTCATGACATCATGCAGTAGTAAGCAGAAGGCTCCTTCTTTCATACCTACTTACGGATTTGGGCCTGTTTCAAACAGGTAAAAAGGCCTGTAAAGGGTCAAGTGGAGTGCTTTTTTCGCTAAAAAATTCGAGATGGGAAACAAAATGGAACCGTGTTGTAAGAATGTTGAAGAAACAGAAAAAAGGGGGTAGAAAGAATGAATCATGGAAGTGAAGCCTCTCCACGGGAGTTCTATCCAATGAATCCATCCAACGGGGGACATTTCTGAGGCCCCACGTCTCCTTCCTAGGGCATCGCTCAAACGGAGAAACTCCAAGAGGGAAATTTAAACGGGGAAATTCAAAGAAGGAAACTCAAAGGGGGTTAGGAAACGAGAACAGATCCACGATAAATAAGGTCAATTCTTGCTTATTACACAATTGTCTTCTAGTGACCGTGGAGACATGTTCAAATCCTCTGCTTCATTTTACAGACATCTCAATAGATGCTCTGGCACGCTGGTAGAGTGTTCCAAATGTCTGGAGCAAATGACCGTGCGTCACTTTTATAAAAAAACATGCGTCCCAAATACATAAGGTGGACGGTCGGAAGCAATGCATGTTTTATTTCGGAAGAAAACAATGGCCTCATGGACAAAAGAATCGTCCTGAAAACATAAATCATCTCACGTCGTGTTTGCAACGTTTCGTAGACGAGGCCTAGGTGGAACAGGAAGAGGAGAAAGAGGAGAGGGGGGAGAAAGTGTGTGAATGTAGACAGTTTCAAACCATGCCTCGGGAAATGCAGGGTCGTACCAAAGACAGATTGAGACAATATATGTAGGATTTTATGATGCGTTGCTTGAAAAACCCGACATGTGGGAAGAGGGGATAGGAAAAGGTGTGTGGGGAATGATTCAGCGTTATTTGAGGCAAGATTGGTTGTGGTTTCACATTATGGTAAAACAGGATGTGTTTGATACGTTTCGCCGGGAAATGGAAAAGATTCAAGATCAATGTGTCCTATTACCCTTTTGGTATCTGTGTGATGGAGGGGGTACCCTACAGCATCGACACATGATTCTAGCGTGTGAACAAGAGAGTGCGTTTGAAGACGTCTGGAAAGGAAAAGTTCGTCATGAATTTCCCAAGAGGGGTCATGCCAAAAAATGCGTCAAGATTAAAAATGCCTTTCATCTGGTGCGAACCATCGTCTACGTGAATCAACCCAAATCGTCGTGTGACAAGGGTGGATTCCTGACAACTTAAATAATCTGCAGAATGGATCGCATTTTCACATCAATCGACCCTTACACCCGCACAGTATTGCTTTTTTCTGTACTCTATTTCCAGGAGGAATAGAAAAATTACTGAGAGAGCAGGTGGGCAGTAAAAAATGTATCCAGTTGGGAAAAGGTAGCCAAGCGTGTACAGGACCCATGGTATAATGTGAGATGGGGGGTACCCATCCATGCGAGGGGCTGGAAATGCTTAAATTGTGTGATTCCCTTGCATCCACGTTACGAGGAAACAGAGGAATTGACACCTCTGTATTTGAATCTATACGGTAACAAAAAATTGCATGTAAAGGAGGGAAACCATGGAGCCGAGTGTTCATTTCAACGAATTAGAGATGAAATGTACGTGTTGTATCGTAAACAACAAAATATGATGAATGAGGTCAAGAAAACATAACAAGCATGCGCCATAAACCACAAGGTGATATTAAGGTCCAAGCTCAACGAGATGAAAGCGAGAAACGACCTAATTGAAAATGAAAGAGACTTGATTCAGAGGGAAAGAGACTTGTTGAAAGAGGAAAAAGACGTGTTGAAAACGAAAGAAAATGAGTTGAACGCTAAATTGCAAAATATGTCAGTCGAAAATAAAATATTGAAAAAGTTGTTACAGAGAAAAAGAGTGGACAGGATCTCTTCCAATACATGGCGTTGGAACAATAGAGTAAAAAGGTTCCTTCGACCTCCTTCAGCTCTCTCTCAATTTTAGAGTTCACTAGCAAACCTTTTAAACTGAAGAAGGTGGAAAAAAGTTTCTAGTTTAAAAAAAAAATTTTTTTTTAAGTGAGACTTCACTTTAGAAAAACTTTTGAATGCACTCACACAAATTTTTGCAGACAAAATACTTTGTTGACACATTTTTTGTTAAAGTTTGGAGAGTCCAAAGAAAATTTCAGTTGTATTGTGTTTATATGTCGGGAACAACTATCATAATCCTTGAATTTAATGTTCTCGTGAAATGAATAGTGTGAGGAATTTGTGTGAATATTTCAAATCCATCCTGATTATTATTTATATAGCTTTTAAATGCAGACTCGGTAACCATTTGAAATAAACTTTCTACACCATCATTTCGATTTTCCTCCATAGTCTCCTCATTTTCTCCACTATTATTTATCCCTCTTTCCTCCATAGAATCATTTTCTCCACTATTATTTATCCCTTCTTCCTCCATAGAATCATTTTCTCCACTATTATTTACCCCTCTTTCCTCCATAGAATCATTTTCTCCACTATTATTTACCCCACCTTCCTCCATAGAATCTTTTTCTCCGCTATTATTTACCCCACCTTCCTCCATTGCATTTTCTACATTATTTACCCCACCTTCCTCCATAGAATCATTTTCTCCTCTATTATTTACCCCACCTTCCTCCATTGCATTTTCTACATTATTTACCCCACCTTCCTCTGTAGTAATTTCTACATTATTCCCAGTATATCCTCAATATTGTAAATCACACTTTCCAGGGTGACAGAAAAAATGTATTGCCTTAAGAGTTCAAAATCCCGTTTTCGTTGCAACTCCAAATCCTGCGTAAATTCTCGTATCCATATGGCAACTTTAACAGTACTTTTATTGGGGTAATTCACCACATACAATTTAGGAGATTGCTTGTTCGAACTTACAAATGTTCGTTTACCCTGCACATAGGCATATCCATTATCGAGGGCGTTTGAAAGTTTTTCAGCCAATTTAATATTTTTACGGCGAATAATGTGAATGGCTGCATTTCTTGTGACCAATTGAACACGAGCAGTTTGTTTGGGATACTTTTGTGTAGGAGGTAGCACATTGTTTCCAAAAATAATATCATTTGGGAAACATTTGGCAAACATTGTCACGTTCTTTTTGCCTAGGAGACTAGCTATATCCAAAATACGGAAATATAAAAGATTATCAGTGCCAACCAATATGCCTAAGACGGGAGCATCAGAACTAAGTGCTAATTGAAACCACATAATGATGGTTCAATATCAAATTGTCACTTTTTCCAATAGATTTAAAAGTACCAAATAATAAATAGTCCGCGTGTTGAAGCTGTAATGACAGACTCAAAGCCTCAGCTAAACTATATAGCCAACTATATTTTAAATTTTTTTTTTTTTTTTTTTTTTTTTTTTTTTTTTTTTTTTTAGTGAGACGTCTTTTTCTTGTCTAGCTAGAGTTGTTCTCTTGGAGTGCTGCGTGTATTACAATTGTCATTTTACTTTTCAATTGTAATGTTCTTCAGACCCTCCTATGGGGGACCATGAGTAGCTTTGTCATCTACTCGTGCACTCAAACCATTTAAGGGGTCACAATCCCTTATCGGCTCCATAGAGTCGAGTTATTCTCGATTAAAACCTGTGTTCTTTTCCACGCTCTCGAGACCCTCCTATGGGGGGGGTATACCCAAGAGTTGTACGTGATTCGAAAGGGCTTGAAGCCCACGTCATACAATGTGCCACACAAGTTCACAGGTGCCATAGGAACCCCGTAATTTGCCTTTGAATTTTTTTTTTTTCAATCATTACAGACCCTCCTATGGGGGTAAGGTAAAACTGTGTGTAGAGTGTTGCAATCTACTGGCTCGTCTCTTTCATTTGACAGGTTGCAAAAGCTTATCGGCTCCATAGAAGCCGAGATAGGTTCAAGAGAATGTTACACCAGTTTTTTAACCCTAGAGACCCTCTTATAGGGGGTAGGGTCTTGTAAGGGGTATCATTCAAAAGAGCTTGTCATTGCAAACAGATGTATAGGTTACTCGACTACCTTAGGGGCGTTGGGGCTTAGCAAGGCCCATTTTTAGTGTCGATACGTTTTGGAGCCTAGGATCCAAACCCCGTACCTAATGTCCATATCCTTATCATCATACGATAGGTCAATGTTTGTTCTATCCAACAACGTTAACAGTTTGGAAATCGGACCTTTAAATGAGGAGAAAATCTAAAACAGACCCTATAGCCTTTTTTAGCATAGTTCCTCAACCAGGGGGTCTACTTCCAAACCGATGAATGTTTTGTACACTACAAACGATTCTGAATCTTTTGAGTGGTCACACGTCTATAAAGGCCCCATAGGAGCCGAGATATCACGACTTCCGGTTCATCACGGGGGTCCCCATGACCCCCCAGGGAAAAAGTTTGGACCCGATTCGACCGTAATTTATCGAGATAGAAGGTTTGAACCTGATTCCATAGCATTACAATGCGAAAAAATCACATTAAGCTTATGGGCTGCCATTTCTGTAACCCTAGAGACCCTCCTATGGGGGTAGGGTCTTGTAAGGGGTATCATTTGAAGGGCTTGTCATTCCAAACAGATGGATTGGTTAGACCACTACCTTATGACCCCAAGGTTCCGAGCTAGGCCCATTCTTAGGGTCGATACGTTTTGGAGCCTAGGATTCAAACCCAGTATCCAATGTCCATAGGAAAAGTTTTCCGCCACCAACGAACAACTGCAAAATAAAATTTTGACAAGAACTCTAAAAAAAAAAAAAATTTTTTATAACGTTATTTGCTCTGGCTATTTTACCTAATGTTGTTTCAGGCCATAGCCAGAGTTATTCCTGGCATACAGTTATTCTTGTCTAGAATTATTCCTGTCTATTCAGAATGTTTCCGATTTACAAGAAGGATCAAGATTACATTTTTTTGTTGCCGAATTGTGTTTTTAAAGATTTTGTGCGGGAAGAAATTTTGAACTGTCCAGTGCGAACCACAGTGCAAGTACATGGATATACTTTGAACAATAACTTTATAATTTTTAAATTTATTCGAACCAAAGATGGATTTCTGTTTAATCTAGCAAACAACTCCGAAATAAGTAAACTAATAGTGTGGAATTTTGCGTATCTACAGAAATCATGGACGTTGAATCCTCAAATTTTTTTGAAATTTGTAGAAACGGGATTTTATTTTAAGCCAATATTTCATTTGATGACAGTAAAAGCCCACGTTATCGTTGGACCTCGCCGTTGCATGCAAAGGAAGATTGAATGGGAGCCCGACCTTTTTTTCAACAAAAATAACATTCGAACCAAGAAAGAAAGAATTGTAACAAAATTGAATGATTTATTATGTTAAAAAGTTTGTAAATTTGGCCTTAATAAACATGAATTTATTTGTAAAAATGGTGTGTTTTGTTTACAATTTGTTACTCTAAACAAACATTTATTTACAATCCATGCCATAGGAATTATACAAACATGCATAGGACCACCATATTAAATCCTAATAACTTTTCCTCCCATTTGTAGTTTCCTCTCTACACAAATCAATTTCTTTCATTTCAATTCGAATACTAATATGACAAGTGAGAACGTATTGGGTCAAAAAATCAGGAAATGTTTTATAATGGACCATGTAAAATGGATCGTTTAATCTCTTTAAAATGGCAATCATCTCAGCAAGTACCAAATAATCAAAACTTCCTACGGGAAGTGGACCTTTGAGAAGGCTCTCATTGTAAACTACAAACCATTTCGAATTGTTTGATAGGTGACACAACTATCTTATGAATATTACATGTTCAGTTAGAAAATGTTACATTTTAACAGATGTTTGGCACCTGGAGGTCCTCCTATGGAAAGTAGACCTTTGAGAAGGCTACCATTGTAAACTACAAACCGTTTCGAATTGTTTGATAGGTGACACGACTGTCCTAGGTGGAAAAAAAATTTCCTTTCAACTTGTATAAAAAAAATTTTTTTTTAATAGAAGTTGAAAGGAAAGTTTTTTTTTTGCATCTAAGGTAGTCGTGTCACCTATCAAACAATTCGAAATGGTTTGTAGTTTACAATAGTACCCCTCTCAAAGGTCCACGTCCCATAGAAGGACCTCCAGGTTCCAAACAAGTCTTAAAATGTAATATTTTCTATCTCAGCATGTTATGTTCATAAGGTAGTCATGTCACCTATCTATTTGTTTGGAATAATGAGCCATTTCGAACGATACTCTTCTCAAAGGTCCACGTCCCATAGGAGGTTCCAAACAAGTTTTAAAATGTAATATTTTCTATCTCAGCATGTTACGTTCATAAGATAGTCATGTCACCTATCTATTTGTTTAGAATAATGAGCCTTTTCGAACGATACCCCTCTCAAAGGTCCACGTCCCATAGGAGGACCTCCAGGTTCCAAACAAGTGTTAAAATGTGATATTTTCTAACTCAGCATGTTATGTTCATAAGTAGTCATGTCAATTATCAAACAACTCAAAACAATTTCATAGTTTAAAAAAAATAAAAAATAATTTTTTTTTGTTTTTTTTTTGGGAGTTCTTGTCAAGATTTTTTTAAAGGTTTATAATCCTTTCAGTTAGCAACATCCTAAAGCATTTAAAGCTATTGGACAATCAAATAATATATTGCACACGCAATTGCATAGCGCACTTAGCTTTTGCGGTAACTCTGACTGGCCAACGTATACATTATTTCCCAAAACATCTTTTGTAAATAAAAACGGTTCATTATCGGTCGCAAACTCGGCTAATAAATTCCGAGGAATTAATTTATACCCTCTGCGGTTTCGTGCCAAGTAATATTCTCCATTTGTTTTTCGCAATAATAAAGGTTTTCCATCCTTCTGCAAATAATATTCATTTCCTTTGGCGTCTCGCGGGTATCTTTCCTTGCCATCAGACATTTTGGAAAGTTGAAACCTTCCATTGTTATCCTGTATTATTACAGATTTTCAATGTTGAAGGGGATACAATTCGTTTCCCTGAAAATCCCTGGCATAATATTCTTCATTGTGTTTGTTTCTTGCAAAAGGTTTCTCTGAATTTGGGTACAACTGATTACCCTCTTTATCCCTAGCATACCGTTCCGCTCCAGACAAGGGATCCTTGATAAAAGGTTTCTTTCTTTTGGAATAATATTCACTTTCATCTCTACGTTTGGGATAATTTTCTGGCAACATGTCGGTGGAACAGTATTCTTTTTCAATCTTGTCTTTTAAAGATTGTCCTGTTCAAAAAACACCCGAACAAGTGATTGAATTGCTCAAAGCTTGGCGTAAAGCTCATCCATTTGCTGACAAGTGTTCAGTGTGCAAGACATTTTTACCCCTTATTAAGTACACCTTGTGCTGTGGACATTTTTACTACAACAATCAATTTAAAACGTATCCCGTTCAATCGTTTGCCGTACACACACCTAAATATGCGTTTAAACTGCCCATTTTGAAACGTTTAAAGACTCAAGCCAAATTGAAAATGGATCAAGATTTTTTGGTCTTACCTGATCCCATTTTTGGCAAGTGGTTTCCACCTTGGTGTATGAAAAGATTATGAAGTTTGTACAAGGGTTACCCATGACCAGTCGGACCCAAACCGTTCAATCTCCAAGTAAAGTGGGTTTATTTTACAAACAAATTTTAGAAACCCCTCTAAATAATGGGAGTTTACAGCGTCGGTCGTGTGGAAAATCCACCTTGATTCGACAAGTGGCGTTTGGGAAAAGGTGCATCTTATCCATGAGAGGAATGATTGTGCCGGATGCCAGTTTACGCCCCAATCAAATTCAACTTCCAGCCCACGCGGTGAAAAAATTTAATATCCAAAATCAATGGATTATCTTGAATAGAATGCCCTCATTACAACCAGGAAATTTTATTGCTTTAAAAGTCAGTTCACCGGGTTGGGAATATGATTGTTTTGGCATTCCTTTGGAAGTGGTGCAAGCCATGAACGCTGATTTTGATGGAGATGAATGTAATTTGTATTTGGTACCGAATGCGCTCTCTCAAGCCGAATGCGCCACCATTTTGAAACCAGAATCTCAACTGTTGTGTTTTGTCATGCAAGGACCGAAACTGACTCCAACTCAAGACATGATGGTTGTGTATTTTGTCAAATTTAACGGTATTCATTTTTTGCCTTACAAACAGAGTGATTTAAGCAAAACGTTTCAAGTTTTGTATGATTGTTATGGTTCGCAACAAGCCTTTGAGTACATTGATCAACTGAGGCAATTTTACTTGGATGTATTGCAAAGACAAATGTGTTTTGCTTTGACTTTGCAAGAAATGCAAACCTTGTATGAATGGGGACGCGAGTCCTTGGAAGTGTTTCAAGAAAAAGCCGAGACGAGTAGAGGATGTTTAGTGACACAAGTGTTGTCGGGAGCCAAAGGTAGTTTTGAGCACTTGTATCAAATGTTTGGATCCATCGGGTATCAAAACGATGTATTTGTAAAACATTCGTTTTGGGAAGGATTAAGAGCCAATGAAGCTGTAGTGCATGCAAAAACGGCTACCGAGGCCCTGAGTAACGCGTCCAAGATTTGGGAACCGGGATATAGTTATTACAAAATGGTATACAATTTACAAGGGCTTTATGTGGATTACAAAGGACGTTTAATGGATGGTGAGACGGTGATTGAAAATGATGTATTGAATGTGTTTCATTATACAGATGTGATGTCTGTGGAAGGGTTTCAACATCTTTTGGACACGGCATTGCAATAAAGAAAGAATGGAATCAAGGAGGCGATTCAATGAACCACTTGTGGCTAGATCCGATATACCAGCAGAGCCATTGGAGCGACGAACGGATATTAAGCCTGAGATATCAACTTTGGGACAGGTGTTGTTTTCAAATGCAAAAAAAATTTTGATGAATATTTTTGGTATATTAAGAAAAATATTTTGGTAAAAAAAAATAAAAATAAAAAAAATTTTTAAATAGTAACTTTAAAAGCTTGACAAGATTTTGCAAATATTATTTTACATTGCAACTTTTAGCTTGGGAGAACATTCACCAAGAGTTTTTGATTCGCCTGTTCAACATGGATTATTGTGCCGAAGTCTCATATATTCGTTGTAATAACGGTTACAGATTACCCATAGAAATTGCCTTTGCTCGTGTGGATAATCCTCGTCAGGTGTTTATCTTACACATGCGTATGCCTCATGATGTGTATTTCACGGTCACTAATCTGGTTTGCAATAAAGGTCAATGCGAACGTCACAACAAAGGCTTTAATGTCAATGCCAGGTGCATCCTGAAAATGGACAGAGTCTTAGTGGCACACTCTACAACATTTTATTCACGACCATATGGGATGGGATGCCAAGTTGGCCGTTCGCTCCCAAAATCAAAAACAATTTTTTAAGAAGGTGGGTGGATTCCGAAATGTTTGCATTGTGAGCCCTCCCGTAGGAAATCATGTTTACGGATGCATTCACTTTCATAATCGACTGGTTTCGTTTCCTTGTGCTGCTAAAGCTGCTTGAACCCTGACTATGAATTTGAATCGAACGCCTCGGGTAGATTCAAAAAAAGCGATTCAATGTAAGGAGGATAAACCAATGGATAAATTGGATGAAAAACAACTTTTGGAAGCAATAGATAAACTTTTGGAAGAATGTGACGAGTTGATGGATTAATATCAGGAGAGGAAATACGTCTGGAAGCCATGGATAAACCTCTGATGGATAACTCGATGGAAAAGATATATAAATCTAATGAGCCTTTGGAACAGGACAAATTTCCTATGGAGGATACCATAGAACAGTGTGATGGGGAAGGTTGTCACGAGGTATTGTGCAAACTATTGGAACAATATCCACTTGAATCTTTGGATAAGTGTTTGGACCCCATGGATAAACCATTAGTGGAAAATACAAAAATTGAATTTTCTGATGAAACAATGAAGCGAGGAAATGAGACAATGGAATGGAATGTGGAAGAGATAATAAAACTTGATGGGGCAATGGAATGTTGTGAAGAAATGTTGGATAATGATAAATTTATGTTGAATGAGCTTCAAAATGTTGAGATGGTTCAACTGGAGAAAGCCACAATGAAAGAGTGAAGAACTTGAATGAACCATCAAGAATTTTCCATTATTATTTCTCTCAAACTCTTGAGAATTTTCTCTAAAAATAAAAAAAAACATTTATGTGCTTTTAAAAGCTACAGACATTTTGAGCTGATTATTATTGCTTGACTAGCCGAAGCTTTTTAAAACCAAGTATACTTTGTGTTTATTAATATTGTTTACCTGGTACTCTCGAGATTATTATTGTTGGACATGGTTGATAATCTTGCACACGAAGCTCCAGTTCACTTACAATCTTTCCCTATTCAAATTAAGCTTCCTTATGAAAACATTCGACATGAAGCCCTGGATCCCTTTGTGCGCAATGATGGATCTTGTGGTGTGGATTTGTGCAGTCCCAAATTTTATGCGGTGGATCCTTTGCAACAAGTTAAAATTTATACGTGGCTTGTATTTGAATTCAAAGCAGGATGGACTGCTTTCTTAAAAGATAAATCGTCCGTGGTCACTCGAAAGCGTCTTGTCGTGGAAGGAGGAGTGATTGACCCCGGATATAGAGGAGAAATTATTGTTGTTATGCGCAACATGTCACAGCAGACGCAGTTTATTCAGCCCGGAGATTTTGTAGCTCAAATGGTGAATGTGTACAACATTGGACTCACTCCGAAACTGATAGCGGTTTCACACATTGAGAATGATACTCGAAGAGGAACACGAGGATTTGGAGGAGATATTGGGAGTGAAAATCTCATGGCAAATTTGAGTATGACAATAGGTAGTAGTGAGGACGAAGCATAAAAAAAAAATTTTTTTTTTGTATATTACTCTTTATAAGGACCTAAAGATCTTTCAACATTTCAAAGGTAGCTTGGTGTTTACTAAACAAGTGGCTGCATAATCGTTTCCATTGATTCAAACATGCCTGGTGAGTTTTTGGAAATAAAACAGGTACAGACCCATAATCTGCTAACCAATCTGCGTGTTCTTTCAAATAATTTTGGCGTTTGACTGGATCCTTGTTGAACCAACTCAACAAATCTGACATTTTTAATTTAGTTTTTAGTAATAAAAACACCAACAACGCCATTTCTTCCGTGTCTTTCAACTTTTCAACACGAGTTTGTATTGTTTTTATTTGTTCGGGTGTAAACACTCGTCCTCTACGTTCCATCTTGATTCCAAACATGCCCTATGCTTTCCCTCAATGGGAATCGGCTCGACGATTGAATGAACAAATCAAGGTGACCCCCCACACGTGTCAATATGTTCTTTTGTTGAATCAAACCAACTGTTTTGATATTGAAAAAGATTTAAGAAATTTTTTGAAAATCAACCATAAACCTCTCGTGTGTTTTATCAACACTTTTCAAAAACATCGAATGAAGGGTAGAATACTCAGTCTTATTTACTCAAAGGGAATTGAGTGTGTTTGTACCCATTGCCAACCAGAAAACTCATGGCATCCTTTCCAAACGATTTGAAAACATCTATGGAGAGTTTAAACCCATCTTTGTCAGTTTCCCCTGGTGTCTTAAAAAATTGTGGGGTGGCAGAAAACCATTTCCAACCGTTTCAATTGAAACATTTAGAGACCGAATTACAGACTGATTTAAAGCGTTTATTGCAACAAAAAGTAGTGTATCAATGTTTGGTGGGAGGAACGGAAGAAACAATCGAACAACATCGGTGGAAAGTATTGCAACAGGTAGCGGAATGGTTACATATACCCAATGCCTTCAGTATGCATCAAGATGATTGCGTCAAGGATCAGCTGCTACAGCTCTTGTCAAAAGGCATCAAGAGGAAAAAATTTTAAAAAATTCCTCAAGACGAATCGGAATGGACCCATTTGTTAAATGTGTGGTTACGACGCAACACAATGGATCATGATGTTAAAGAATGAGACATTTACCGTTGGTTGGCAGTCGATGGATTTAATGGATTTGAAGCAAAACATTTGAAATTGTATCTGTCGGCGATTTTGGATCAGAAATTTATACGCCAAGAATACAGGCTACACATCAAAGCCGTGCGTGCAATGTATAGGTGGTTTGAGTCGCAACCCCAAGTGTCCAGTTTGACTGGAAGAGATTCGGGATGTGCTGTGTTTCTTACGCTTTTGCAGTTGTACGTGAATAAATTGGAAATGATGGAGGAGGAAATAACCCTACAAGTACATCTTGCTAAGAGATCAGAGGAAGGATTTTTACATAGAAATGCTAATTATTACAAAGACGTCCGAAATGTAACGGAGGCTTTGTTGCAAGAATTGGGCAACATCTATGTACAGGAATGGCAGGGAAAAAATTGGACACCTGTAGCCAACGAACAGCTTGGACGCTTGATGAAGAACAAAAAATGAAAAAAAGAAGAAAAAAATTTTTTAATTTTTTTTAATTAAATTGTTCGTGGTAGCTAGACTTGCATCGATTGAAAATCTGTATTGAGGCACAATGAGTACAGAAGAAATTTTACTCCAGGATGATCCTAATCGATTTGTCCCATTTCCCCTTCAACACTTGGATTTATGGCTCATGTATAAAAAGGCTGTTGCTTCTTTCTGGACGGCAGAAGAAGTGGATTTGTCCAAAGATGTGGGAGATTGGGAAAGGTTAACCCTCGATGAACGGCACTTTCTTTCTCATGTTTTGGCCTTTTTTGCCGCCAGTGATGGTATTGTGATTGAAAATTTAGTGGAACGCTTTGCTCGTGAAGTAAAAGTGACTGAAGCTCGTTGCTTTTATGGCTTTCAGATTGCCATTGAAAATATTCATTCAGAAATGTACAGCTTGTTGATTGAGACCCTCATTCGAGATCATCAAGAAAAGGATAAATTGTTTAATGCCATTGAAACCCTTTCTTGCGTTAAGAAAAAGGCAGAATGGGCTTTGAATTGGATACAAAATTCGTCCTTTGCTAAACGACTGGTGGCTTTTGCCGCTGTAGAAGGAATCTTTTTCTCTGATTCCTTTGCGGCCATTTTTTGGCTAAAGAAACGAGGATTGATGCCTGGATTGACATTTAGAAATGATTTGATTAGTCGAGATGAAGGGCTACACTGTGATTTTGCCTGTCATTTGTTTAATCATTATGTGACAAATAAACCCTCTAAACACGAAATTGTACAAATTATATCAGATGCCGTCAAGATTGAGCAAGAATTTTTAACAGAGGCATTACCAGTGTCCCTCAATGGCATTAATTGTACATTAATGAAGCAATATATTGAATTTGTAGCCGACCGATTATTGTGGGAATTGGGGTGCGATAAAATTTATAACGTGGAAACCCCTTTTGATTTCATGGAATGTATTAGTTTGGAAGGGAAAACAAACTTTTTTGAAAAACGTGTAGGGGAATATCAGAAATGTGGAGTTATGTTCAACAAAGAAAATCACATGTTCAAACTGGATGAAAATTTTTAAGAGGCTAGGAGATGGTATTCAAAAAAAAAATTTTTTTTTTTTTGTAAGCTATAAGAGAAATAATTTTTTTCAAATCAAGTAGATACTCTCTCATCAACATGGTTAAAATACTGGTTGAAATCCAAGCATCCCATGTAGGAATTGGCAAATCCACCTCTGGCAAGGAATTCAACAAACCTTGGGTGGATGATTGTATTCAACTGGTAGAATCTGATCCTTCATTCTTTTATGGAGATGCCAACTAATATGGAGATTGTAATGATCAGTTTAAACACTTTCTTCGGTGCTATTTAGTGTTGGAAAACTTTGCTGCTAGTTTGGATAATGTAGCCAGCAAATTGGGATCTGACTGGACTATTATCGCAAGTCGAAGTCCCATTATATCGTGTATTTCAATTTGCCAGTCAAGATGTAAATTGGAAACCGATGTTGAATTACTACAAAAGACGATTGAAACATTTAGGTGTGGATGCTGTCCTGGTTCTAGATTATGGAAATAATATTCAGAATAATGAGGAAGCAGTGCAAATGGGATTTAAGCGCATGTGGGTTCTCGGAAGAAAATTTGAATGGGAAGCCTTTAATACATATGAACACTACAAGAGTTTCTTTCAACGTGCCGAACAAATAAAATCTGACGTGGTGGAAGCAATGAAAAAGGATAAATTTTTTCATTACAAGGAAGTAAGTACCCTTTGATGGCTTTAGGGAAATGGACTTGGTAAATGCCAAGGAATACATTGCAATGACAAAATTAAATTTCAAATAATAATTATTGGAAAAAAAGAAAAAAAAAATTTTTTTTTGTAAAATCTTTATAAGGTGAGCTCGATTGAAAAATGTTTATTAACAACCAAGCAAGACTACCACAATGTATTATTTCTGTCGCTACGTGGAATCCATCGTGGAGAAGGCTCATGCCCTTCAAACCATTACTATGGAGCAATATGCGAGCATTTTACAATTTTACGAAGAGGATATTTTTGTTATTGCGGGACAAGAAGGAGTTGATTCTTTACGTTCTTTTATTCCCCATTTGGAACAAACTTGTTATGATTCCAGAAAAGATTTATACTTTATGAAGGTCAAAGAGTGGCCTCACTTAAAACTCATGTGTTTAAAATGTGCTCCCTCCAACCCATGTATTTGGAAATATTTTACCGAGCAAGACGAGGAGTTGTTCGAGTACCGAATTAATACATTTTCAATACTTTGCCCATCCTCCATGCTTGCTGGAGACAGTTCTGACTCGTTGGGGCATGGAACGAATTAAATTTTCAAAATATTCCTCGGGTAATTCATGAAACACTTGCAACACATCTTCCCACAACTGATCAAGATTCCTCACTCCAATTTGACGCCAGTGAATCTATAAGCGACGGACCAATTCAGCCCACACATTTTCCACTGTATTCATGTCGGGTCCTTTGGGAGGCCAATCGTGCATGACATTTACATTGTGTTCCTGCAACCATAGTTTAGTCTGTTTACTAGTATGAACAGAAGATAAATCTTGCATAAAAATTAGTTCTTTCTCTTCATTAGCCTCACACAATTCAGTTTCTATGGAGGAAAGGATATGGTTAATGTAATAGTCGGTATTCATGGTGGGTCGTTCAATCCGATGTAGGGTTCGAATTTTACCATTCCCTCCAAAGACCATCCACACACATAGGGTGAATCGGGGACGTCCATATACGGGATTGGAAGAATGCACTAGGTATTGTTCATCAAATCGGTCACTTCCCTGAACAGGTCTGTAGACTCTCAGAGCTCCCCGACTGGACGATCGAAAAATATTTTCGTCGGAAAAGACAACCCGATGCCATTCGGAAACGGAACAATGCAATTTAGAATGGACACAGACATAGCGCATTTGACGATGAAATTGAGTTAAAAAGGGCTTACGGGCCGGAGTACGACATTTTAATCCTTTTTGTTTTAACCGATTTCGGACCGTATCCACGCTACACGATGGAGTCCATTCCTTTTGTAAATCCACAGCACTTAAAAAAGGATCTTTCCGAGAAGCCTCGTATAAGTTTTGATCCGTGTGGGCATCGGTGACTCGAGGTCGACCCGACTTGGTCGTGGCCGATTCTCCACGTCGCGTAATCCAATAATGCACGGTATATAGATGGGGATAAACCCAACATTTGAGCAATTTTTCGTTCCGATACATGCTCTTCATCATACAAACAATGTATAGCATGACGAAACTCCATGCTTGTTTCTTTACAACAATCAAGAGACGATGGAAAACCCATGGCTATACTGTCCAAAGTGTCAAATTCGTACCGAAACTCTAAACACTGTAGTAGTGGTATCGAAAAAGAATCAACCCATGATGCAGGGGAATTGTGCAAAATGTCAAACCAAAAAAAGTGGATTTGTGAAAAGAAAACAAGACCATGAATTTTCTGGAACTGATTCGTCCTCACCTATGTCATGATCCCGACCGCATGAGTATTATAGCCCTTTCCAATCAACCCCCTGTCATAAGATGTGAAACATGTCACCAGATGCCGATTCCCAATGTGTACCATTTTATTCGGGAGGCAGCCAATGTAGATTTGCTGGGTGCCTGTCATTTGGCTCAAATGTATCACATTCTGACTGGAGATGAACAGGTGCCCGTTCTTTTTGCTCTGGTTTCTGTGGAAGGTATTTTACCCAAACATGTGGATGATCAACCCATTCGTAGACTGTACGCCAGTGTCAAAACTTTGAAAGCCTTAAAAGCTCCTTTTACTCAAAATGCTACGATGGACGAACCAACGGTGGAAATTCAACACTTTTTGACGGATTAACATGAATGCCATTACTCACGCCCAACCCCAAGAAGCGCTAAAAGATAGCGAAAAGATGGTGTTGAATCATTTGCTGCAAAACCTGCATCAGGCCATGGAGTCTAAAGAAGTTCAAGATAATAAATTTGACTTTTATTTTCAAAAATTGGTTCCGTATGTAAAAGCATGTCGGAAGGATTGGACCCCTCTTCCACCGGA
Organism: Trichonephila clavata; assembly: GCA_019973975.1. Classification (NCBI taxonomy): domain Eukaryota; kingdom Metazoa; phylum Arthropoda; class Arachnida; order Araneae; family Nephilidae; genus Trichonephila; species Trichonephila clavata. The sequence continues at coordinate 23,233 of BMAO01001162.1, forward strand.
AGAAGAAGAATCCAATCTCATAAAGCAGCTGCTGAATCAGTTGCAACGATCGATGGCGATTCGTAAAATGTTTAGTCGTTATTGTATTCCATTTGATATATTTCATGTATTGGTAGGGTGTTATGCCTGCTGTTCAGATATTGGAATGGTGGCCAATTGGGCTCTGGATTTAAGGGCTCGTATCTGTCGAGGTCAATTTTTCTGGAAAGAATATGAATCATGTGTCTTTGTACAGCAAATCTTGCGCGGCATCAAATCGGACGTTTCCTACAAGTGAAATACAGATTTGTATTATGTGATGCGTTCTATTCAAAAGGGCGAAGGGATAGAGTGTCTATAAGAAAATTTTGGAAAATATGGCCTGTTGGAAAAAATGGTCAAGGAGAAAATTCAGGTCCCGTCGGATCTCGTGGAGATGGTAACTCATCAGCTGTTTCCCAATGTTCCCTTTGACCATCATGCAGATCAATTGGCATTTAATATTGCCATGGGACATGTAGCGTGTAGTATGGACTTGAAAACGGCTCAAGTGAAAAAGGGTGCCTTTGCAAAAGCTAGACGTTTGTATGGTATTGTTTGTAAATTGGTGAAGCAAGTACAGGCATTCGATGCTCAATATCCCATACCGTGGACTATTGATACTTTAAAATTGTTTATGGTGTCTGATTCCAACATTAAAAAGAATTTGACAGAAATTGCCGCTGTAGTATTTGAGCCCAACAAAGAGGAATAATAATTACAAAAAAAAAATTTTTTTTTGAAGAAAGATTTATAAGCTAGTTGAGACTCAAAGTTCATCATTACATTTTCAACTGCTTAACAAAGTTAATGTGCAACCATTTTTTGGATCATGGAGAGTACTATACTTTTGAATCAAATTGCTGAAAGTTTCCGCCCTGAAATTGTTCAGCCCGAAAGCAATGATTTAGTCAATATGCAGACATTTAAATATCGTATTCTTAATGATTTTATGACCAAGTTGAACCTGACTTTTCAAGGAATTAATCAGTGGATAAACACGCATACCCCGGTGAATCCAGAAGTGGCCAAGGTCATTTTACGTTACATTCATAAGCAGGATGGCATTGAAAGTATTTTGGATCAAGATTTTGTGAAAAATGAACGATTAAACAGATTGATTCAAAATATGGTTAAGAGTGGTCAATCCAACACCATTAGTACTCTTTTGGCCATTGACGGCTTAATAGGGCCTAAATTAAATAATGGGCCTCAGTTTGAATATAAAAAATACCTGGAGAATTTAAAATATAGCTTGTCTGGTGAGCAAGGACGTTATGATCGAGAGGAGGATGACCTAGTCAAGAGAAAACATGTTTTTGCCATACGGAAAGTATACAAAGAACTAGAAAATCTCCAATCGGATGAAAATGTTGATTCAAAATTAATGCATTGTGTGTATCAAGTCATGAGTAGTATGCTGAAAGAATCTGCAGGATTGGAATTACCAAAGGGTCCAGGCATTCCCTTACCAGACAATGTGCTGAAAGCATGTTCAGATGTGTACTGGTCCAATACATCTTGGGAATATTTCAATCGTTTACTGGAAATTTTAAAAAGTAAAATTGTAGTCTCAACCAATAATGCAGACTCTTCAACAAGTAACGTGGAAGATGGTTCAGCTAAAAAGAGAAAAAAGGAAGAAGCAACATAAAAAAAAAATTTACAATTTAAAGCTACACGGAAAACACTTGTGCATCAGTCAAGATGACTTGCAAATCAGTTCGGTTCAATTTACCGCCTTCTATTCAAAGGTTGAAACAGGTGAAACAGGTTACATTTGGAATCTCTTGAGAGAAGGCATTGACAGACTACGTGGTGAACGCAATTCTCTTCAAATGCACCCCAAGACACAGTTGAGTAAAGCTGTGCAACTGTTTCATGAGTGTCGTTCCAAAGAAGTTACTGTTGAGTACGGAAATTTAGGACGCCTTCCTCTCATCTTAACCTATTTTTTTGGATTATTGTTTTTCAGCTCAAGATTCAGTGGTGGTTATAGCCAATTGGGCTATTGATTGTCCCTATCAAGTCCAACTCCCCCAGTCACCTGTGGATTTTATGATTCTTGTAGAACCTTATTTTGGCTACGTTGTTCAGAAACCTTCCTACGTAAAGCATTTGATAGTTTTCACGAGTCACTTGTCCCTCTTTCTACCATTCTGTCAAGTGAAAAGACTCCACGTAGGAGCCCCAGTGTCTGATATTTGCCCTATAACTTCATCAGATCCTGTTGCAGTGTGGCAACCACCCATTTTTCACGAGGGAAAGACGAATCAAGTTCCGTTGAAAGGACTCGTACAATTGGACGTGAATCGATCCAAATAAGCTCACGAAGCGTTTTTGCGGATGTTAACGGGCCATGAAATGCTTCGCAACCGACCTTATACCCTGAAAATATCACCACGGGACGAGCAAAGATTAAAAGTTCACCTTCAAATCACTCGGGAACGGCTCGTTGGCTTACAAGAGGAATAGCAAAGAGAGCCATCATGGACCAGTGCTTCTTGTGTCGTCACTCTCTTGTACAAAATCGAGAAAATGTATGGACTTTGGATTGTGAACATGAGTTTCACATTTATTGCCTCCATGCTCATTCTCCACGCAAATGCCCTATGTGTCAAATCCCTTTAAGTCGTCAAGATGTGCAAATGTTGAGAATGAGAAGAATTCAACGATGGGAACGAGCCTGGTTTGAAAGAGATTCTGGATACGAATCTAGTTAAGGTTAATTGTGACGGGTTAAAAATCTTTTGACACATTTGTTGTAATATGGAAAAAAACCATTTCAGAAAAGCCGCAGCATACGGGATATCAGTCTGATTTGCAAATGCTTCAACATTTTCCTTTTTCAAAAATAAGCCACTGGCCCATTCCAAGGAATGACAGTCTACATGAAGGTCTTGGATGGCTTGATGTCCTTGCAAACACGACGTGAGATGATTCATGTTTTCCGGAATACTCTTTTGTCCATAAGGCCATTGTTTCTTTCCAAAACAAAATAGACATTGTTTACGACCGTCCACCTTATGTGTTTCGCCCGCATGCGTACCATAAAAGTGACGCACTGTCATTTGCTCCAGACATTCAGGACAGTCTACGAGCGTGTCAGACCATCTATTGAGATGTCTGTAGAAAGAAGTAGAGGATTTGAACATATCTCCAGGTCACAATTGTGTAATAAGCAAACATTGACCTTATTTATCGTGGGTCCTTTTGAGTCCCCCCCCTTTGCATTACCTCCTTAGAGTTTCCCCGTTGGAGCGATGCCATTGAAAGGAGACGATTGGTCTCCCCCTTCCCCGTGGAGAGGCTTCCCTACTTCATTTTTGTACCTCCTTTTTCATGTTTTTTTAACATTCTTACAACACGGTTCCATTTTATTCCCCATCTCGAGTTTTTTACCAAAAAGCACCCCACTTGACATTTTTACGTGCATTTTTCCCTGTTGAAAACAGGCCCATTTCCGCAAGTAGGTGTGAAAGAAGGAGCCTTCTGCTTACTACTGCATGATGTCATGAATTTATGTGGGTGAGTGTCAGGATGAAACGGACATTAAAATTAATTGAATGAGAGGACATGATGCAAAAAATATTGGAACAGGTGTAAAAAAAAATTGTTTTTTTTTTCTTTTTTTTTCAACTAGAAACTCTTTTCCACTTGCTTCAGTTTAAAAGGTTTGCTAGTGAATTCGAAAATTGAGAGAGAGCTGAAGTATTTGTCACAAACATCTACCCAAAAAGGAAGAGTCCCAACTCTTGATTTGGTGTCTATGGAGGGTTCTACAGAGGAGATTCAAAATATATCAAATAGTTTAAAGCTTCAGCAGTTGAAGTTATAATCAAGTATCATCATGGACAGTCAACTCTGTCTCAGTGCCTTTACATGAGAGGTGGAAGATCATAGCAATCCCCATTTAAATTTGAGATTCCATCTAACCTGGTCCCATGTCTTGGAAGTGTCTCGCCAAGCTCTTTATTTGATGGATTCCCATCTCCACGAGGATTTGCTCAAAATTTGGACTCTACGCTCCAAAAATGCCACTTTGGACGAGCAGCATTGTGTCGAGCGAATTTTGGGTCGAGACAATGTGCGATCCTCGGATTTGATCAAGTTGACGATCATTTTACACAAAATCAGCGATCCCAAAACAGTGTATGAATTATTTGCCATGGACGGCTTCCAGGGAGATGATCCCAAGAAATATATCGAAATGTTTCGCTACGATGTCGAAGAGGCTCGTGGCAAACACGTCCGAGCCGTACGTCTGTTGTATCACTCTGGGGGCGTGCATACCCCTCAAGAATGTCGATCCTTTTTGGAAAGTATATTTGAGGGAACGTGCACCGATTATAAAGACAGGTACGTGGAGTATGTACAAGGGCAGATGGCCGACATGGAGGACAGGCGCCGAGAACAGCAAACGGAAAAGAAGCGACCCATGGACACCAAAGAGGAAAGTGTCAAGAAATGTGCTCCTTGAAATAGTAAACCCAAAGTTTGAAATAGTAAACCCATCCAACAGTTTATGTAATCTAGTAGAAAACAAGGTGGATAGATTATGGAGACTATGGAATCCCCATCTTGGGCAAATGCTGAAACTCCTTTGCAATTTATATCTCGTCACCAACCAGGAGGATTAGCAGCGTTGGCGGTGGATGAATCGGAATGTGTGGTTGTCATGGACACACTCTGGTTTCGATATCCTCTCGTGGCTCAATGGGAAACTCGAGTGATGGCAGCTCTCGTTGAATGTAAATTCATGGACGTGTATGTGGCTGGTTTGTTGTTGTCTTTGAAAAGAATTGCCCCCGAAGAGATGAACGTATATGTGGACCCAGAACCCAAAAAATTGAAATATCCTTGCAAAATGTGCCATAAAAAGAGTTGTGCCGTCACCAAAGCCTATTTGTTATGGAGACGTTTGATTAAACGAGAACCATGTAATCTGATGCATGGGGACTCTTGAAAATATGTTAAAAAAGGTCTAACCATCTCGTTATTACCATAGGTTGGAGAAAAAGGAACCATTCACTGATAAATCTCTTCAAGACTATTTATTTAATAATGAAAAGACTTGGCCACCCACCTAATTTTGTGCAAACATTACTGGATATCGTTTAATTGTATCCCAGAGCACAAGGAATGTTCTCCAAAGAGAAAGTGTGTTTAGGAAACAATATGAACGCCTCTGAAAACAATTGCTGTGTCTCCAAAAGTGTTGTTAAAAAATTTGTTTTTTTTAGAGAGAGAGAGATTGTGTTTAAAAGGTTGAGCCTTCAACTCGAGCTCTAATTTTGTTTGCTGTGTTGAAACATTTCTTACTCATAATTTTGACTTTGTTAGAATCTTTAATTGGTGAATTGGAAAAAAACATTCCATTTTTTTTCATAAACATTTATCCTGTGGCCGAGATTTCATTTACACTCAAACCTTTTAAACAAAGCAATGTTTAGTGATATTGCTCGTCAGTTTTCCAAAGAATTGGAATCTCTGCGTTTACCCTTGGATCAAATCCCCCTTTCCAAAAGGCCATTGCAACTGTCCCAATGGATTCATTACATCCTCCTGTCCAACAATATAATGCTCAATATCAAGTTAACATCCCTTATACAAAAGAATGTGGACACATTGTCCGCACCCAACCCCTCTGACATTCAACAGTGGTTGGATGCTTTGAAAACCGAGGGAAAGGTGAATTTAGTCATGGAATCCTGCCTCCTCTTGTTGTTTATGTTGCATCTACGTTTCATCTATGAAAGGTTTCCAGTGAAAATGTTTGAAATTAAATTTATCGCTCTCAAAGTGGCCGAATCCTATCTGAACGCTCTGGATGAAGACCGTTCCAAAAAACGTCTCTATTCTTTTGCGATCATGGGTATCTCGGCTACAGTGTTGGGTGGATTTTTATACAAGTTATTGAGATGAATGGAGAATTCCGAAGTACATTCAAGATGCATGGGCAAGTACGGAGAGTCGTAAGGAGACTCTTTTGATGAAACATAGATGGACATAAAAAGTAAATAACTAGTTTTGTTGTTGGAAAAAAAAATTTTAATGTTGTTTATTAATTTATATCTCGGTACAAGCTCTTGCAAGTTTTAAAATGTATGTAGATTCATACCAGTGTTGTAAAATAGACTTTCATTCTCAGGAGTCGCAACAAGTGTGGGCAAATAAATTGGCTTTGCTGGGACGAAATCGTAAGGCGCATTAATCCATGTAGGATGATACGTTCAAGAGACAACAATTACAGCTCTCTCAGCGGCGAGCCTTGCCAACACGAAAACAACGATTCTAGCTCTCTCAGTGGCGAGCCTTGCCAACACGAAAATAACGATTCTAGCTCCCTGAGTAGCGAGCCTTGCCCAAGCAACGATTGCTCTATTTGTTTAAGCAGCGATGAATTTGAATGGTATACACTGAGTCAATGTAAGCGCATGTTTCATTCAAATTGTTTAAAACAATGGGTTGAAAGCGGTAAAAAATACATGCCCCTTTTGTCGTCGTGAATTGTGTAAACGAGATAAAACTAGTATTGGATGTGGTCCATCTGGATTCACATTGCGTATTTTCGGAGATTTACTGAGTGGTGAACCATTATGGATGACTGAAGCAATCTCTTCCGAAACGGAATCTGACCTGCATTCAGATTCTGACATTGAAAGTGTTGCCGAATCTGAAAATGAAGGTGTACCCGTATTAGAGTTGTTACCCAATACGATGGGTCAATTGATAACAGATTTTCTTGAATCTGTCAATAGATTTTGACATAGAAAATGTTGTCGAATCTGAAAATGAAGGTGTACCTGCATTGGGAGTTGTTACCAAACACGATGCGCCAATTTATAACAGATATGCTTAAACTTGTCACTAGACATGCTTAAACTTGTCACTAGACATGCTTAAACTTGTCACTAGACATGCTTAAACTTGTCACTAGACACTCAAAAGACAAGGATGTACTCTAATGGACCCTACAGATTTCCTACAACCTTATGAAAACAATCTCAGATTGTAAGCATGAAACTCTGTAAAATAAAATCTTAACAAGACAAAAAAAAAATTTTTAATTCATCTTTATATGCAAGTTCACATTCTACTCATTTATTCTTAGCTGCTCCATTTTTTCTTGTCATGGCTACCAGACCCAATTGCGACTATCTCGTTTCCATCGAATGGATGCGCTATCAATCCCAATGGGTTAATTGTCGCATCTTCCTTCAAAGTCCGTTTGACAATAAACAGGTCTAGATTCGTCCGACTCTGGGAAGCTTACAATCGTTTACCTATCCAAATGTCGTCCGAAACTTGAAGCATTCTCCTTCCCTGTTCAGAGACGACGATGGTTGGGATCACGGTGATATCGTGCGAGTGGCTCAAGACGAGTTCGAACATTTCTTAAAGTACCATTTGATCAAAGACTATTTGGAGAGAGACAACCACGGATGGGAGTTGGCGATTGGAGCCACAGATCTCGCCACCTACTTGTATTTAGACCCCATTATACCTGAGGTGATGCATTATGTTGGAAAAGAACACCAGGCTGATGAAATGGTCCACGAAACGATGAAACATTTCAACTGGGAGGGACAAGCAACCCATGTGTAACCTCCTGCCAGCTTGGAAAAACTCCAAATGAATAGTCCAAGTATAAAGAAAATTATTAAACTCCAAGTGGAAAGAAAATGTTTAAACTCAAAAAAAAAAATTTTTTTTAGAGAGTTTAAATACTTGAGCGAGTCTTGCTACTCATTACACTTTCATTATGATTGAGATTTACAAATTGCATCGTCGGTATTACATTATTGTTCCCAAGGTCATCTATTCCACCTTTGTGGAAAAGTATGTTTTACCTTGTCGAGTTGGAACTCGTCTGGAGTTTTATAGATTTCCCATCGCCTTTTTTTCTTCTGGTGTTCTCAAGGTCCAATTTGAACGTACCGAGACTGGATTCTTTTACAAACAGAACCATCCTTTGATCACTCCCCATGTCACGGAGGAGGACATTGTGCCCTTTGAGGCCATGCGAGACTCTATTCTGCCTACACTCGTCTCTATTCTCCCGAATTGACCCTGACCTATCACGACACCACCCTTGATGTTTGGCCCTACACTCAAAAGTTTTGGGCCCGAAAGCGATTATTCCCCAATCGTTGGAAGGTGAATTCGTACCTGCAAATGAAATCTTTGAGACGGGCTGAATGTCAGGACAAGAAAGTCTTTACCAGCTTAAACGAATTGTTGGGGGAAGAGATTGGGTTCGAGCCCTGTTGCCGAATGGAAGTGGTGAGCCCTAAGCAAGACACTATGAATTCCCTGGTCATGCGCCACGAGAAGAGCACCACGCGGAATACACCTTATACGATTCCTTCCCCTAAAGAGGTTCAAAAACATTTTGAACACGAGATGAATTTTACGTGGCAAGAAAGAGATCCCCATGTTCCCGACCCGTGGCCGTCGTGAGACCCATGACCGTACTGCAAAGGGTGCATGTTTCACCCTCTCCCTCTAGTAGACCTTCTACAACACCTCAAGATGGAAGGAGAAGATGGACATTTACACCGGTATTGTAACAGGAGATTTAAAAAGTTTTCCCACGACTGTAAAAAAAATATTGTTTATCATCCAAGTCAAACACGTATTAAAAAAAAAATTTTTTTTACTTACTTACTTATTGATTTTATATATCCAGAGTTATTTTGGTGTGCTGCTGACATGTCTCTCACGACGCTTTACAAGCTTATCAATTCCTCCTCGAATATTGTTGTTCGTTGTCCCATTTGTTTTGAATCCATGACTTTTGGACAATACTATCACACACATGCTTTGAAAAAACATTCTTTGAAGAATCGTAAAGAGTGCGTTTTTTGTATGGGGTTTAAATCTTGGCCTCATGGGCAAAGAATGAAGCGTGAGAATGTGCAACATGTCTTGGAATGCTTAAGGCGTTTCGTAAACCCCCCAAACAATGCCTCCCTTAGGATGAATTATGACGAAATGGATGAAGAAATTTGTGAATGTCAACATTTTGTTTCAATCCCACGTGATATGTTGGGTCGATCCAGAGATGCGAACAATGCAATTTTGTACGAATCATTATTTGAGAAACCTGAAATGTGGAGGAGCGATGGAGTGAAATTTACTGAGAGTAGTGGTTTGGGCGAAGATGTTTACGGAATCATTCAACGTTATCGGAAAAAAGACTTGAATTGGTTTCACATCATGGTGAAACATGACGCGTTTCCCATATTTTACCGCGAAATGAAACTATTCAAAATGAAATTGTTGTTCTTCCTTTCTGGTGTCTGTGTGATGGGTTGATGGCGGGAAGTGCTAGAGTACAGCATCGGCACATGATTTTAGCATGTGAGCCAGATGGTCAGTTTGAGTTTGTTTGGACGAAAAAATTTAGATATAATATTCCAAACAATGGTATGGCCAAAAAACGCATCAAAATTGAGAGTGTATTTCATTTGGTACGAACGATTGTGTACGTGAGTCTACAGAGAGCTTCCTGTGATGGAAGAATTTTGAAAGATTTGAAAGATTCCAATAAAACTTCCCATTTTTACATTAATCGTCCCATGCACGAGCATAGTATTGCGTTTCTCTGTACCTTATTTCCAGGTGGGGTTGAAAGGTTACTCATGGAACAAAATGGGGGTAAAAAGGTGGTGGATTGGGAAGAAGCAGCAGTGCGTAAAAGAGACTTGCATCATCACTTAAAATGGGTTGTACCCATCAAAGTGATTGGTTGGAAGCATTTATACTGTGCCATTCCCCTTGACCGACGGTTCAAATCTACTGAGGTAGAAACACCTCTATATTTGACCTTGTATAACAATAAGAAAATGTATTTAAAAGAAAGAAACCTAGGAGATCGAAAAGAGTGTTGTTCTTTAAGATGCCTCCGAGATGAAATGTATACTTTGTCACCCTCACAACAAAAAACCATGAATCAAATTAAAATAGTGAAAAATAAAACTATAACAGAACGAAACTTTTACTGGCAAAATAAATTGGCTGTTTGTTTTGTCGAAAGAGATGTCATGAGAAAGAAAATGGCTTACTTGACAGCAAGACAACGAAAGTAAATTGTGTGTACACATTAAAAAAAAATTTTTTTTTTTTAGAGAGATTGATTGTAAATTTTATTTGCTTCTGAAAGATAGTTCAAACACCTTAAAGATATTTCAAACTTACTTCATTTCAAACCCTCACATTCTTTTTTGTGGATCTTACAAAATGTTCCGGGAAGGACTTGTAAAATGACCCTTTTCAAACTTTATTTGCCTCATTTCAAACCCCACGTTTGAAAGTGGATCGTACGAGTTTTATATGAGCAGCTTCCCGTTTAAAAGTGAATCGTATGTAATTTCCCCTTGCACACTTTTATCGAATCCCCAAAATCAGGGGCCCCGGTGCCTTTACCGCTATACCATTCACCTATGGCAATCACTGTAAAATAGGAAACGCCTCTCGTTTTACAGTAAATACCATAGACTCCATACAGTCGGTCGAAAAAATAGTCGAGCACCGTGACCCGTTCAGAAAATGATTGGAAACGGAAAACGACCTTTTTTGAAACAGTCTTTTTTGCATGAAACCATCCACGGTATTTTTGTTGTTTTTAATTACGTTTCTGTACCCATTTGTCCTATTTTTGTTGTCATTTACACCTATTTTTCTTTACATGTTTCGTTTCCCCCTTTTCTCTTGACATGGCTCTTTTTCTATAATTCTTGTACCCCTCATGTTGGCATTTTGTGTCAAAATGCAAGTGTGCAGGGAACTATGCGGAAAGTTCTCCTACAAATGTCAGGAGCAAAATTTTTCAAATTCCTCCGAAAAATATTTTTGATGGGCGTGAGAAAATTTTTCAGCCCATAACAGACGAATGATTAAAACGGGGGGTGATCCACAAATGAAATGGAGGCATGTCAGGGGGCAAATGAAATGGAGACGCTTCAAGCTTGGTGTGTCTTGAAAGCAGCGACCCATGAAATGTAGGCATTTCAACGTTGGTGTGTCGAGAAAACCAGGAGAATCATTCCAACAGGGGTGTAGAATGGAACGAGCCATGTCACGACTTTCCAATCTTGGCGTGTCAAGGAGGTCTCAAATGGCAGACAGCAGGTGATTCCAATTTTTTTTGTGTGTGTGTCAAGTTTTTAAAAAGATGCATTCCAATCTTGGTAGATAATTTGGTCCGAAAAAAGGGGGACCCAGTCGACATGTGACCCCCAATTTTCCGATTTTTGAAGATTTTGGCTAAAAACATTTACCGATAAGACTGCCAGAATCTGGGAATTTTCAACATTACGCCAAATCCTGATAGTCTTAACGAAAAACATTTAGCATTTACCTGTTGTCATGAAAATTCTTTTTCCGTCAAAACTGCCAGATTTTAAATATCCCATTCAAACCTGACAGTTTTAACAAAAAAAAACAAATTTCTGAACTCGACTGCATTCAGAAGCAATCTAATTTCTAGCAGCTCACCTTTTATATATTCTAACGAGGTCACGTGAAACGATTTCTATTGGTTGACGCTTTTCAACCTTGAAACTAATCTTTTAACGTATTTTATGACATCTTGGTTGACGACCTTGAAACTAATCTTTAATGTATCTTTGTGCATCGTTTTAGTATAAGTTTTAAAAGAGAGGCCCTCCAACGTTGGCACATTCCTTAACCCAAAAAAAGGGGACCGAGTCGACACAAGAGTCCCCCTTTTTTGGGCCCATGGGCATTTTTTACAGTTCAATATTTTCGGTTCAGTCCAGTTCTACTAAATCAGCCATTTGTTTCTTACATTCGGCCAACAGCTTGTTGAAATATTGCAAATAACGAGCAAAACGGTAAGACTTTACCATGGTGCACTCGGATATATCATAATACTCGTGCACCTCATCGTGCAGGTGATCTGGCAGAGTACGGTCATGTAGGTCCTGGAACTTTGGCAGAGTCTCCAGGTTGATGGTAAAGAGTCCCAGCTGTTCAAAGATTTTGCGCTGGTCGGTTCCCTTGACCACGATGAGGCCTCGATTTCCTTGCGCCAGGTGACAAAATTTGCCCCTGACGCAAAAGGACAGGTATTCTAGGGGCACGGATCCAGGCAGGTGGCTTTTCAGATTGAGACGTTCGTTGATGAAACAATTGGCCCGGCAATCTTTCGAGGTCGTCCTCAAATTGGAATGATCCACGGTGATGAATATCACTTTCGGATCCTCCGAAATGCTGGCAATGGACAATTCGATGGGGACAGGCTTACCCCCACGGTGAAACACGTTGGCATGAGCAAAAAAGGCTAGATGAGACATGTTGCATTTGAGAGAAGGGCGGCGGATGGCTCGCCTATTATACTCTGGTGGGTCTCGTGAATTGATTCCTATTGGCTGGAATCCATATCATGAGATTTCTATCGGCTATTCAACATTTACATGCAAAAAAAATACAAGAGGTTGGTAAAAGTACAAATTTTTTTAAGAGATGCTCTCCAACCTTGGCAACTTCATTAACCCAAAAAAGGGGGGGACCGAGTCGAGTTGACTCGGTCTCCCCCTTTTTTTGGGCCAATGGGCATTTTTTTCACTCTATCAAAGCTGAAACTTTGTCATTCCATTCCGCCTGCAGCTTGTTAAACTGCTGCATGTATTTTCCAAATTGAAAAGATTTCAGCATGGTGCAATGAGAAACATCCTCGTGCACACCGTCATGCATGGGGTTGGGAAAGGTGCCATCGCCAATGGTGTTGAATTTGGGCAGCATCTCCAAGAACACGGTGACGAGTACCAACTGTTTAAAAAATTTTTGCTGCTTCGAGCTTTTCACTACTATGAGGCCTCCTGGGTCAACCATGCCCCTCACGCAATAGGGTAGGTATTCTACAGGCACACTCATGGGAAAGGGACGTACCAGAGAAAGACGAGCGTTTTTGCAGGCATTTGATCGCATGTCTTTGGACGTGGAGGTTAGTCCGTCATGGTTAACCGTAATGCAGAGCACTTCGGGATCACTGCCATCCCTGGGAATGGTGGCAATAGACAACTCGATGGGCACAGGCTTGCCCTGGTGGTGAAAGACGTTGGCATGAGCAAAATAGACAGACATGTTGCTTTCTCTGAGAGAGAATGATGGCCTTATATATACTCGAGGAGCGTGACGTCAACTGGCATCCCATGGGCCAAGGCCTTTTGATGCGAGCGTTCCACGTGTAGCTTCAAAGCCCATTTCCAGGGTTGAGGACACACCAGGCGCCAAGGAAGGTTTTCGTCTCGATGCATTTCCCAATCGTCCAACCACATTAATAAACTCACGTACACATCCGCTAGGCGCGTGAAGTCCGTGAGATTCAACGTATAGGCCTCTACATTTCGAGGTTGATGGGCTTCCCATACTCGGCGAGACGGAATACGACCCAGTTGAAAGAATTTTAAATCTACTCCTGGATCCCACGTCAAATCCAAATGACTCGTAAACACGACCACGGTTTTTCTAAACGACCGAAGAACGTACACACCAAAATTGGGCTAAAAAATGATGGTGTAAGGATAGTCTGGCTCGTAATACGTGACTCGATCTGACCAGCGACCCAAATTTCAAACAGGATCGTCGTGCGATGCCGACACTGTTCCAATAAATGTTGTATCATTCTGACACAAAGAATGAGACTTGTTTTTTTTTAAAAAATAATTTTTTTTATTGATCATCTACAAGACAGATTCATGGGTTGATTCGCTTTAAATCCAATAGAGTTTTGACTCAAAAGGGGAGTTTGGGCATGGACAAGTCCAGGGGATCCATCGCCAAATCTCTTTCAAAAGCATCCAGGTAAGCGATGAGCTCATTTTTTTCATCAAAGAGAGAGGGGACCAGATGGAGCACCTGGGGTTCTTGTCCATAGACGGACGACAGGAGCTGGTCGAGCAAAGCAGTATCTGGCTCTGGAATCTGCATAGGCTCCGGAATCTGCATAGGCTCTGGAATCTGCACAGGTTCTGGATAAAGTAGCTCAATGTCTGGAATCTGCACAGGTTCTGTATAGAATAGCTCAGGCTCTGGAATCTGCACAGGGACTGGAATCTGTATAGACTCTAAAATCTGCACAGGGACTGGAATCTGTATAGGCTCTGTAATCTGCACAGGACTCATGATGCGCCCTCGTTTCTTCGGTGGGTGCGTCTCCTTCAAAGGTCGCTTCAGTCCATGAGCCGGGGTAAGAGGAGGTAGCTTGTAGGGGGTTTGATCAAACTTTTTCATTTTTTGGAAATCCCCCAAGTGGAATCCCTTTTGAAATAGCTGAGGGGGAAGGGATTCGGGGATAATGTCCAGATCAAAGGCTGTTTTTTGAACCGTCAACATCAAGTAGTGGGTTCCAGCTGGGATCGGATACGCCGTGTGGGGCTCCAAGATGGTTCGATGGTAGAGAATTTGGTCATAGGATTCAAAACTCCTCCTCGCCACATTGGGTTGGGCTCGGCACTTGAGACTGGAGGGGGGCAATTCCTACAGCAGCATGGGCACCTGCGTCCTAGAATGAAATGAACCTCTCCGGGGTGCACCGTTTGCAAACCAAAGGTAAAGTCTTTTTTGACAAAAAACATGTTGCCATAGATGTAGACCATCCTCTTGTCGGTATTTTTGAGCAAACGATCTGGATTTTTCAAGAGGCTTTTGGACACTTTTTCCCACATGATATCGTTGGGTCTAAATTCGGTGACATGTATGGCCTCCATCACGGCACGCTTGAAATTATCCATAAAAGTCTTTTTTTTTATGCCAATGATTTTTACAAAATAATGTAAGCACTCGTTTCGCGTGGTGCTCTTGGTAGAGGATGCCCGCTCGAACTTGGCCCTGCCGAGCGGCATATTCCAACGCATCGGGTTTCTCGGGCAACGTCACGGGCACCACGGTGGAGGAAAGGAGCTCGGGGAAGGCATCCATGCTGCAACTTAGAAGAAACGTCGACACGAGTCCTCCTTTTATACGTTTCAGAAAGGATGCGAGTGAAAAATGGGGTTGAGAGGTTGGTGGAGAATAGCACACATGCCTTTCACGGCAATCCAACGATGACATTGCGTCTGGTGGCAAAAGGGACATTCTCCCCGTGGATGGGATTTCAAGAGCATGACAGGGGTTCGTTTGAAAGGACTGAAAGAGCTCCAACTCGCTTGAATGTCTTTAAATTTTTGCTTGGAACGTGAGTCGGTCACACAAAGGGTACCGAAATTGAGATAATGTAAACAGTTGAACAATTCATTCGCACTACCCGATCCAAGGCATACGAGACGACATCATTGGTGAGCGTGAAACCATGGTCTTGGAGACACAACACGGCCAGGCCGTGAGTATGGAAAAAGACTTGGGCATGGTTCTGGGGAAATCGATAGGCATAAGGGGGTCGTCGATAAGGTTTAAAACGACGTCGTCGAGAGTCTTGTGGAATGACAGCATTTCTACGCCCATCTTGAGAAGGTTCATGAGTAGGAGAAGCCATTGGAGTGGATGCCAAAGGTGAACAGGTGTTGACAACGGTTAAACAAATCATCCGTGTCTGTCATTTTGAAAAAAGATGAGCTGCAAGTAGTTTGCTCTTAAACTCAATCTCTCTAAAAAAAAATTTTTTTAGATAGATTGATTGTAGATTTTATTTGCTTCTGAAAGATATTTCAAACACCTTAAAGATATTTCAAGCTTGCCTCACCCTCACATTCTTTTTTGTGGATCTTACAAAATGTTCTGGGGAGGACTTGACCCTTTTCAAACCTAGTCTAAAAAATTTGTGGGTAAGAAAGTTTTCTTTTCTTGTCGTTTTCAACCTTGACATTGAGAGTAGCCCAAAAAAATGGGAGAATGATTACTGGTCCCGAGCTATGCTCCTTTCCAGCTATCATTCTCCCATTTTTCTTGGGAAACCTCTCCACCTCTACGGTGCTCGTATTGGGTTGGGTGTCCTGCAGAGGGGACAGGTATTCCTCCCCTCCAGGTGTTGGAGTAAGCAACGCATGTGTAATACATGGCCACAGTGTGTCTTTTCTGGCCAATGCATCGGACTCAGGCAGATTGAACACGTGTCGGGTACTTGGAAGACGCTTTCAGGCCATTTCAACGCGTAACATCCATCCAACACGGCTTGAGCCAATAGAATCCAGAGGGTCAACTGTTGAGGACCGTGTCGCCTCCAAGCCTTATACGCCAATCGATATAACTTGGGTATGGCCAGGACCGTCCACAGTGCTTGAATAAAGGCCCCCTTTCCTTTGTTAGCCTGCTGCTCTAGGTAATCGCTGTACAGTTCCGAGGGTTCATAATACGTGAGGCACTCGAACGAGGGCAGGTCGTGGGGCTCGTGATTCGGAAATACTTTGCGTAAAAGGTCCCCAAGGTCCATGGTGTAGAGAGCAATCACTTCGGAAGGTGTCAAACTCTTTAAAAGGGCGCGAAAATGCATCATAAACGTGATGTAATCGGCCAGATGGGCCTCTTGGTACTTGGCAAGGTAGACTTGAAACGCTTTGTCGGCCTCCATTGTCTCGTGTGATGCAGAGGGCTTCTGAGCCCTGCTTTTTAGAAGAGAGAGAAGCAGAAAGTGGCTTTTGATTGGCTAGAAGGATGGATGACTAGAGGTTATGAAAAATGTCGTGGAAATCCACTTGGTCCTTTGCCAACGCGGGGTAAGTATTCTTTTCCATTCTCTAAAATTTGTTTCAATCTTGCTTCGGTGGGTGCACCACTCGTTCTTGAAACACCATCGATTCCAATAAAACGTGAATCGCACAATCATGAGGTGGCTCCCCGACAACACAGTAAGCAATCCCATTGACAAAAGCAGGGAGTCGAAACGATGGCTTTCAATGGAAAAAAAACCTTTCAACGATCCACTGGAGAAGCAAATGGAAGGGTAGCGAGCTTATCAACTGTTCTATGTACAGTTAATTTTGTTCTCCAACATTGACATTGAGTTAGTCTCAAACAATCTTTATGATGTAAAGACCCATCCCGTACGACGACATGATTTAATTGTTTAACCATAAAATATTTCTCAGGTTCGTCAAATAAATTAAAACAATGGCAAGTGTCTGGTCCTTCAGTGCATTCATCCACACTATAGACACAATCGGAAAGATGGAATCCATGTTTGCTTAATACCACCTTGACGGGAATAGGAAATTGTTTCACGAGTTCTTGAAATTTCGCAATACCCGCTAAACGTTGCAATCTTTGTCTATAAGACGACAATCGTGAGACGTTTTCTCGCAAACCTGATAGAGATATTTTTAAGCTAACTGTAAGTAGAGATTGATTGATTAATGAAAACCTGAAAATATTTTATTATTTTAGATTCCTAAAAACTATCTATTATTAAAAAATGATGACTTTTTTTTTACTCAAGCATCAAAATATTTTTCTTTTTATTGTTTAAATTTATTATTTTTTTTACTAAAGCAATATTGTTTTTGATAAAACATGATTAGAAACTTGAAGATAAATCTTCTATCTGAGGGGAGAGTCAGGGTAAAATAGTTCTGCACTCAAAAAAGCCACTGTAACACCATGCGGTAGAAAGAGAAATGAAACCTGTTTGACATTAGTAAGATCTGGAAGATATTTTTTTCGAAAAAGTGAATTGTAACGACGTTAATATAAAGGATTCACACACATACCAGGAGCTTTGATAAAGGAAGGGGAATTTCCATGGCAATATGTTCTGCATTCCAATCAAATTATATTAGTATTTCTAATATCTTCAAAAAACTATTTTGACTACTCTTTATTTTAATGATAAAAATTAATATTTGATTTACACAGATATGCTAATAAAATTTAAAAAAATGAAAAGCTTATTTTGACTGAAATAATTATTTCAATAAAAAATAATTAACAAATTTTTCTTTGTCTTTAAATTTTGAAGCTTTTTAGATAGAATATTAATAAAACTTTTCAACTTCTCTCAATTCTTATTTTTTCTATATAATTCCCTTTAATTGAATTATGTATGCACTAGCAGTTTTTATGAGCAGCTTGACCACTAGGCCGTGGAAGCCTAGAGGTCAAGGTCACCCGCTCGTAGCTGGTGTATCATGAGTTTGAGACTGGTACCGCTCAAGACCCGCGTTGCGAAGGAAGCAATAACTTCTATAGAACAACACGCTAAAGAAATACTCAAAAACTACTAGCTCAAACTTTATGATCACTCCCAGGTTTATAACTTTTACATTCATTATATAAGGTGTACCCCATTTGGGCAAGGACCAAGAAAATACCTCCCACTGGAGAGAAAAACCCGGCCTTACACAACCCGCAAACTCAGATATTTTAAATACACATCCTGGTTACATAACTTTTATCTTCTACACAAAATCTTCAAAACATCAGGGTCAGCCACCCTGAAATGAGATCTGGATCAGTGGACGTACAAAAAAAAAATTTTCATCACTTTATACACACAATATTGAATCCACACATATTTAAATTGTCAAATACTTTACAAATTTTATCTGGTTTCTAAAAATAAAACTCCCATTCCAATCGCGTAGCGCTGTTAGTGTTATGGTTAAATTCCTTTCTCTGCGCCGCGAATCCCAAAAACCAGATATATAGTAATATACACTTCAACATGTTTATATATACACAATTATATACAATTTTCAAAATACTCAATATAAACAAACAACACAATGAATTCTCGCACATTTAGCCAAGCCTTTACGGTAAACAAATGTAAACATACATATGCTTTCAAAAATTTAGAATATATTTAAATATACAAAAGGTCATTTCACTCAACGCAGTGACACTTTTGCATTAAACAACATTATTAACAAAACGAGACTTGCTTCTTGCAAAAATTCAACCGATTGCCTGTCAGTACAAATATAAATGAAACAATACAACCTGGCTAATATTTTGCTCCTCTTCTTTCTTTAATGTCTCCTATCTGCACATCCAATGACGTGGACCTTCTGCTGGGTTGATTCCCTCTTTGCTCCTGGCAGTCTGGTCTATAGTCTCGGCGACTCTTCAAGTTGTAGTTGTGACCTCGTCCTTCTTGATCTCTTCTAGATGGGGTGAATCTTTCATGGCCTGCCAATGATCCTATTGGTGATCTTGATCTGGCTTTCCCATAGCTTTCTCCGCCGTCTTCAGAACTCCTGAAGTTGGACCTTTTCTGTTGGCGATCCCTTTCTGGAACTTGGCTACTGCAGCGATCGTCGACTTTGTAACGCTTCTTTAACTGCACATTTGACGAGATGGAGGACGGGAGCCATCGTTTGTAGACTTCTCTTTGGATATTTGCTGTTTTACTCCTCGGCACTTCTGTAGGGGATTCGGTTCTCCTCTTGCCTCTTCTGGAGTGCTGAGTTTTCACGAATTTTTTCTGGCTCGCCTGTGATATCGAGTCAGTTAAAGTCCTCTTGCACCGACCCTTAGACAGCTCGTGTCCGCTCCTTTTTGTCTCTCTAAGATTATTTTTATTTCCTATTCTACCATTTTCTTTTCCCTCCTGTCTTCTACCAGACGCATTTCTCTTAGAACCTTGTGACCTATCTAACCCATATCTACCATCCTCAAAACTACTTGACTGATACTCGGATCCACCACTAATTGAAGAATCTACCTCCACTAAACCTTCATCACTTTTTCTCTGATGGTAATTTAGAACCTGATCTATATTGGCTGTAGTTTTTTTTCCTGCCTTCCAAATTACAACATTATTGTTTTTAACACTCACAACTCTAAAAGGACCCTCCAACTTAGGAAAAAACTTCGCAACCACCTTTTTACTGGTTGAACTAATAGGGTGAGTTTCAACCAACACTAAATCATCCACCTTAATGTTAATTTCGCGTCTCCTTTTATTGTAATATTTCGCCCACTTTTCTTGCTTTTCCATTGTATTCTGCCTAGCTTCCTCAAACACCTTTTCCATATTCCCAACCACAAATTCTGTACCATCTGTGACCATCACAAGTTTTTGAAAT
This sequence comes from Trichonephila clavata, assembly GCA_019973975.1. Taxonomy (NCBI): domain Eukaryota; kingdom Metazoa; phylum Arthropoda; class Arachnida; order Araneae; family Nephilidae; genus Trichonephila; species Trichonephila clavata. Next base: position 43,239 of record BMAO01001162.1, read on the forward strand.
GGGGTAATAATTTTTCTGCCCAAAAATAATTCTGCTGGGGTTTTTCCCGTCATTTCATGGACTGCCGTTCTTAATGCATATGCGAATTCATTTAAAAACCTATCCCAGGATTCATGATTATAATTTATAAAAGAAGCAATCATTTGTAGTAAATCGCGATTAACACGTTCCGTTCGATTTGATTGAGGTCATACACTACTGTTTTGACATGTTTTATATCTAATATCTCACTTAAATGTTCAAAAACTTCGGATACAAATTGGGGACCGTTGACACTAATCAATTTACCTGGAGCTCCATATCGCAAAATATAATTTTCGAACAGGGCATTGCCGATTATTTTTGCGAACGCCTTTCTGAGGGGTATTATTTCTAACCACTTCGTAAAATGATCCATTATTACACAAATATATCGATATCTTTGTGGTTTCGATGCTGGGTAGGGACCTAATAAATCTAATGAAACTATTTCGTTCGGATAACTAGTTACAATCGGTATTAAAAGACCGGCCGGTAACACGTTCTTATAGTAATATTTTTGGTACGTTTCACATGTCAAAACATAATCTTTTATCACCTTACGCATGTATGGCCAATAACATGCATCCTTCACGCGTAAATAAGTTTTCCGTATTCCAAGATGTCCAGCCATAGGCTTATCATGAAATTCGTGCATTATCGCACCTCGAATCGATTTTGGAATATATACTCTCATTTCTCCAAGAGAGGATGCGTATTTCGCATAAAATAACAATCCCTCAATAAGTTTAAAATCCTGGGACCAGTTCTAACAGACCCCTGCATTTACTGAACTGTCATCGGGGTTTTGTAAGTATCGATAAATATGACCCAGCTCGGGGTCCTGCTTTTGTTCAGCTATCAATTTCTCCCTTGATGAAAGTACCAAATCTCTAATTACTGCACAAGTTATATTGCTGTCCTCAAAACTTTCCACCGGGTTCCGCGACAACAAATCTGCCACAACATTTTCAGCACCTGGTCTATGTTCCCATTCAACATTAAATTCGGCTAGCTTGAGTGACCATCGTATCATACGACTTGATAAATTTTTACCATTAGTGAGTTTTGTTAATGCTGCATGATCTGTAATTACTTTTACTAGTAACGAACCAAAGCAGTTGCGAAACTTGTTTGAAGCTCAAATTACTGCTAAACATTCGCGCTCGGTTACTGTGTAATTGTGCTCCGCCCCATTAAGTGTGCGCGATGCATATACTATGAGCATGACTTTGCGTAAGCAACGCTCCAATCCCAATAGAACTCGCGTCTGTAAAAAGCTCAAATTGTACATTAAAATCCGGTAATTTTAGTACAGGTGCTTCCGTAATTGCACGTTTGATCGATTCAAAAGCAGCTTGCGCCTCTTCTGTCCAATTAAATTTCCTACCCTTCTTTTTTAAATCATACAGTGGCTCGCAGAGATCTGCGTACACCTTAACAAATTTTTGATACCATTGTGCCATTCCGAGAAATTTTGATACTTCTCTCGTATTCTTTGGTGCTTTCATTTCGAGTATTGCCTTAACTTTAGATTCATCCGTGGCTATCCCATCTTTACTAATCACGAGGCCTAAGTATTTTAGTTTCTCACATCCAAACTTACACTTATCTTTGTTCAACGTGAACCCCGCTTCTTGCAATAACCTAAATACTTCCCTTAAATGTTCCAAGTGATGTGCAAATGATGGAGATGCAATGATGACATCATCCATATACACTTGGACACATTTCCCTAACAGTGGTTGCAAAATATTATCTATGGCTTTCTGAAAATTTGGCGCTGCCCCTGACAGGCCGAATGGCATGCGTTTAAACGCCTAAGTGCCATTTTTCGTTACAAAAGCAGTTTTGGCTACATCTTTGGGGTGTACTGCCAATTGAAAGTAGCCAGAGCGCAGATCTAATGTACTCATTATTTTCGTGTGAGGAATATTAGTAATTAAATCCTCGATGAGAGGCAAAGGATATCTCGGCTACTTAGTTACCGCATTAAGTTTGCGATAATCCACCGCAAATCTGTAAGCCTCGGGATTGTCCTGGAGTAACCCGTTCTTTTTACGACACAAAACTACAGGAGATGCGTATGCCGATTGAATTTCTACGATGATGCCTTCTAGTAACATCTTATGTATATGATAGTCAATGATACCTTTTGTTTAACCCTGTCATATTTATATGGTCTGGAGACAACTGGAAGGCTCTCCCCCGTATCGATTTTATGATATAATACATGAGTAAGACCTGATTTGTCTGAGAAAAGATTTTTAAAACTATTAAATAACGATTTTAAATCCATTAGTTGACTTTGACTTAGTTGTGAACTCGAAAGATCAATTTCTACATTCTCCTCAACAACTTTTAATTCTTCGATTTGCGAATCCGAAATCGCTAAAGACTTTTCCTCGAAATTCACAGTTATCTTTGGGTTTCTTATAAAATCGACGCCTAAAATGCATGGATATTCGAGATCTGCAAGTATGTGAAAATCCCATTTTTTTGTGAATTCTCTTATTCGAATTTCTAATTCAACTGTTCCTACATTGTTGCAACAGGCGCCCTGAGCCGTTAGAACTTTTGCATATGATTTTTTTATTGGCTTATAAGAAAAATATGCCCTATACGTTTCTTCAGAGATAAACGACTTCTCGGCTCCAGTATCCCATAATGCCTTAGTGAAGATATCGTTCACTAAAATTGGCACATACGGGAGTTCTACGGGGGACATCCTTAAAGCAGAAACTCTTATAGGAGGTTTCTCATCAACATGCGATCGATCTTGATTTCGAACGCTTAAAAAGTTTAAATTTTTATGACTACCCCTATTCCATCGATTATTCGACCCCCGTTCAAAATTATCACTCGGACACCTATTTCTATATTGATCTCTTCTATCACGACTTTCGAATCCACGCTCCTTCCTATCAATACGGTTCCTGTTCTCGAACCCTTGATTACCATAGTTCCCCTGAGGTCTCGTCCCATAGGAAGTTCTATAACCCTGCCTCTAAGCTATATACCCCAGTATCTCTCCAATTTCTATTAGTACGACCCTCGTTAGACCTCCTACTCACATCACAAGCTCGTTTCCACTATTATTATTGCTCGAACCCGGATTGTCTCTTCTCAAATATCTGTCCTCATACTTGGATATCATCTGAAGCAACTGCAATTGAGTAGTTGGATTTCTAATCTCAATATATTCCATTAATTGCGGTTCCAAACCAGCAACAATATGTTCGATCAAACTCTCTTCCGACATATTTAATCACAACTTTTTATGTATTTTAAGAATCTCGTAAATAAAGTCTGACGGAGCCTGACTGTGACCCTGATACGCCGATAGAACTTGACTTGCAATTCAGTCTTATTCCTAACCGCTGGGAAATTTGCCGTCAAAGCTTCTTTCAATTGCGCGAAATCCGTAGCAGTTCCTTTCACTATCGAAGATCCGAAAATTTCGAACCAGTCTAAGGCTTGACCTCGGAGACGCCCTTTAAGATAATAACATGCCAAATTATTAAGTATCTCGTAAAACTTAACAATACTGTCAATATATTCCAAAAATTCATCGATATTTTCCACACCAGAAAAAAAAAATATCAGGCAAGAGCCTAAAATATGATCCGACTCCCATCTCGGGGTTAAGGGAGAAATGTCCGGAGGACAATCTCGCTGGGTGCCATTGTCGTGACCCAGTCCTATCTCGGACTGAGTTCACATTGCCCGACGCGCCTGTTGTGGAAGGAACCATTATCACCAACGAAAGCCATAATTACAAATATTTATTAACAACACACAAATATAATTAACAAGTCACACTACAAGTAGAAACCCTGGAGTGATTATTCAATTCCCTAGATTAATCCTGATACACGACTCTAACATTCAATTCTAACCTTTAAATCTAATATCCCCACTAAATAATCTCAACTATCAGAATTGACAAAGGAGACGCACGATTACTAACTTCAGGTCGATACTAACTATAATCCCTTTGATTATTTCAATGATTAACAATATCAATTACTATCTAATACGTGCTAAGCTCGCTGGAGAGATCCGTAGTTGATACTTAAAACAAGTTTGGCAATTCCTTCTCCTACTGCTTTCTTACTAAATCTAGACTTAATATAGTCGAATTCATTAGCATATCACTATCTCGTGTTTTTTCCCGAGGAGGCTGTGAAATAGAATAATTGCTGGCCCCAAAGTTACCCAAGAGGGTTAATGGAAGATTGACGCGGATAGACCCGTCACAAGCTTAAATTATTATTATTATTTTTTTTTTTTTTACTTTTCCATAACCTGACAAAGTTTGAAAGCTCTAAACTTAAAAAAACACACAATTATGATAACTTTTGCGTTCGTTTTTATTCACATCCCTACAGCAAATCAAAACTTTAAGCGTACTTATCTTGGAAAGATAAAATAACTAGTTTGTCTTTATTTAAAATGCTAAGGCTTTTTTTTCTATTGTGCCTAATGCTATGATTTTTTTTACCTATTGCTAATAGTACATAAACTAATAGTATAACAAAGTTGCTATGCATTTTTAAATCAAAGCAATACTTATTTTTTTTTAAATAATTGATCTCAGAATTTGTACATTTTTTAAGGAATTTTCAAAATAAGCATTCATACAAAGAAGTATTGTACGAATACCAATCATGTTATCGCAAAGGCCATACCAACTTTTGTTATGCATAGTGATGCGGCGCTGACTAATTTTACTTTAAGTTTCTGCTGAATTTAACTAACATCTTAAAAACTACCCAGGTTCGCTTAGTCCGCATCAACATAGTGGCTAGTACTTCAAATGAATTATTGAGGCAACGCAAAACTAATGAAATTACTCGGATTAAAATTAATTTAAGAACTTAAAATAAGAATATTATTTTTTAAAAAATTCATTTTATTGGTAATTTTTTTTATGGCAGAACATCATATATGGTATTAAATATAGCATAACATATGCAATTCTGTATTCCTGTCCTTTTAAAAAGTAAAATCATTTTTAGGATTTAAGAAGAAATCCAAATCTCTTCAAAGTCCTTTTCTAGAACGAAATTTAAATAGTGGTTAACATAATTAATTGGAATTTATTAACATTATATTCTATTGTTTACTATTCCGGGGTTCAATTGAATAATTTTATACTCGTTAGTACAATGTTTTACAAAGCTAAATAGTTTTCTAATGGAAAGTGCACCTTTTTTCGTTTGCGGAAATAATACCTATAATGAAAGAGAAGAAGCAACTTTTCGATAGATCATCCGATTCGACATTAAAATCTGTTTACGCAAGGACAGCTCCTGAATTTTAAGTTGCAAATTCATGCAAAATACACGGGATTTGTTTTGCAGTGTAAACATTTTAATGCCCTTCATAACTATGCATTGAAATGGAAAAACATTTCTGAATGTATCTGCGGGCAAAAAGAAAAATATATAAAAAAAAATGAAACACTGAGAATTTAAAATGCGATTGCAGATGATTTCAATAGATCTAGACTTTAACAGTTTGTATTAAAAAATGCAAGCACATATTCCAGTTACTGAATATAACGCATGAGTAGTTGTCACTTAGATCACAAATTAATATTATTAGTGAGAATAAATTATATTAAAAAATTACAATCAAATTTTTGATAAAAAATACAATACTTTTTTTTTTAAAAAAATTGTCTTTACATGAAGTACCTATAACATGTTGATCTACTTTAAGTATTATTTTTAAGTGCATTCTTTATAGTATTTGTGTGTGTGTGGAATGGAGCTCCTTGAAAATACCTTATAGTTCTAAGTGTTACGTGAGTTTAAAAAGTTCGAATACCACTCTGGCTCATAAACAGGTTCGCTAACTGGTATTATCCTAACATGTACACAATACCACCCATTTCACGTTATAATTAGCACTTGCAGAATTTCACATGATAGACCTTTGGTAAAATCAAAATTCAAATCACAACTCAGCTGCGGCTCTTTAAAAAACAATAAAAGATACAAAAATATTTTAACATGAAATAAAAATTAAAGTTCTAATTAAGCATATAGAGTTATTCCTCAAAATGCAGCTTTTTATACCCAGAAGTATATTACAGAAAACTTATGAAATGCAGTTTCCTAATTTATAAAAGAAAGTTTTGAAAAAAATGCAAATGATTAAATTTAAGGTATTAGATAATAAGTATTATAAAAGGCTGAGACTTCCCTTAAATATATGGCCTTATTTGTAAATACCAAATTGTATCATATTTTAATTGCGTGACTTTTTACAAACAATTTTGTTTCATATTTGTTACTTCACTAAAGAATTAGAAATTTGAAGTGCTTTTATCTTATTGATGTTTGGGTTATGGAAGTTTAGAGATCTGATCTCAAACAATCGGCTTTCAACCGAGCAATGTGATTGTCGTAGCCTAGTAGTCATGGTCACGGACTCTTGACCATCGTGTCATGAGTTCGAACCCTAGTGTCACTAAAGCTCAGCTAATATAGAGAAGGCCGATGCACATAAATCTATTGAGGCTCAATGTCCTCCTGTTGGTGTGGTAGTTAGGAGAAGAAAACGCCAACTCAGATGTCGTACTTGTTTCTTGACCGAGGTTCAAAATTACGAGATCCACCGCCAATAGCCCTCCGACTTTTTTATAGTGAGACGTTGATATAACTCTCATTCAATCGAGTCACGGTTTCGATTCTGATGTCATTAAAGATCCTTCATATCAAATATTGCTGCATTTTTTTTATAATGGAATTGATCCTCAAATTTTTTGAAACATTGCAGTCTTATCACGACCGGTACGAGTTTTCGGGAGTGCTCCCTTTGCAGATGCGTACATATATGCACATAAATGGCTATTTGATGTGTGTATAGAAACATAAACATACATACGTATACATAAAAAGTCATCTGTTTCTTGCTGGTAAAAAAAAATTAAAAAGAACCCTTGTATTACTGGAGCTAGTTTAATAACATTATCTTTAGATTCTTTTTACCTGTTTACACTTTACAATACTTATTTTCTATAGCATAATAAATTATATATATAATTTATGTAATATGCGTATAATATTTATATAAATATATATTCTGTAATATATTTATTTTAAAAAACTAAATTTAGTTATAATTATTTTTAACAATTATAGGTGTTTTTTTTATTAATTGTAAAACAGAGCTTATTCTTACGTTTCGTATTGCTATTTGATCTAGTGAATGTGTTAAGATTTGTTGATAATAATATTTATGGAATTAGAAAGTGGTAGTTATCACGCTCTGAGTGAAATATAAAGCATCCTTTAACTTAAAGCTGTCATTTTTATATGAAATATGAAACAAGAAAATTCGTATATCTAAAATTTTCTTTCTACGACAGTATTTATATCAAAAAATGCAAGAATGAATTATGTATCATTAATAATTATTTAAAACAAGCTAAAAAAGTCTCTCTCGCTCTCTCTACATATATTGTGCATACAATTCAGAGAAGAATCTGCATTTTACCTGTATCATTTTCTGAAACATGAAATTGTAATGAATTTAATCAGGCTTAATTTAAGTATTAATTCAATTAAAAAAATTCATTTTACATCGAAAAACATTCTATTTATTATTTGATTTACAATTGCTATATTAAAAACAATACCAATTTCTAATAATTTGTTAAGTGGAATAATTATATGAAATCAAAATATTGTTCAGTTTAATGAAATTCATGTGGAAATAAAAAATTTTAATACAATTTGGTTTGTTCAAATCAATAAATTTTTTTTTTTTATTTCCCTTCAAAATCTCTCTTTTTTTTTTCTTTTCTTTTTTTGCAAAATTTGGTTATTTTTAATGCTTTAAATCAGTTTTTTTTTTTTTTTTTCATTTTCTATTTTCTTTTATGCATTCAAAGATTGCAGTTCATGACAGATTTCCGCAGTATAGACCTGTGTGTAAGAATCTGAATTCTGAGGGAAAATTCTATATAGTATTTAGTTTTCGAGTCTATTTTTACTTCATATAAGGTATTTCTACAGGTTTTATTTTTTTGAATAGGCCACAGTCTAGAAGATTAGTCTTGGGTTCGAATCCTGATTTTACCAAGAATCCTTTTTGTGAAATTCTGCAAGTACGACTTAATATATGAAACGGGATTTCAAATTTCTCGAATGATTTTGTGTGGTAGTTAATAAAATACAAATTAAACGTTCCAGCTGAGGTGTGATTGCATATAAATTTGGTCTTACAAATTGAAGAAGAAGAAGAGAACACATGTTCTCAAATTTCAATGTTAAATTTATTTATAAAATTAGTTGTTCATTTTTGTTGTTTTTTAATTAATAACATTATTGATTACTAATATTTAAAATTTAATTTTTAGGTTTAAGAAATGTTGAATAATTTTTAGCGATGCAATGAATATGGGACAATTTTCTTCCAAAACTCATTCAATAGCTGATCCATCTAAGATATATATTTTTCATCTTTCGTGCGCAACACTTCTATTAAATTCAATTACCTAAAAAGCTTTAACTTTATTTAAGCACATTATCTATTTCAAATGCTTTAATATCAGAGCATATTTTAATATTAAACTTTGTCAAAATATATAAAAATATTGCAAACATTTTATATTCCTAATTTTTCAATACTTTGATTGATTTTATAACATTATAAATTTTTTGAAAAATATGTAAGTGATTAGGTAAATAGCTTTTATGTGTGTTTTTTAATTGGCTTAATTGTGCAAATTATATGTACTGATCATTACTTGAACTTTATTTTAGATTAGTGTTTTCAAGTATCGACTTTTTTTTTACCTTTTAAAATTATTTTATTTTCTCATAAGGATAAGAGTATTATCAATTTAAATGAGTACATTTGAATTATTTATTTATTTATTTTTGTTGTTCGTGAAATTTAAAATGTTGTGGCTTTATCTAAGTAACACATAAAAAAAGGAATACAAACTTAGTAAATTTTTTTAAATTGGTATGAAAATTAAAGCATTTCGTTTTAATTGTAATAAATATAAATTTCATTTTTTGTAAACAGATGACTTTTTTTAACAAGTGAAACAAATTCAGTTGATCAGTTCAAATACTAGCCGCTATAACGCACGCGCTGCTAGTATTTTTGTATAATTAATCACTGAACAAAACTCGTAATATTTCATACTTCGTACTCGTTGAAGATATTTAATTAAAACTGTAGATCGCTTACGATAAAATGACTGGTAAAAAAAAAAGATTTCTAAGCTGATGATTCTCAGACAAGAAGTGAACTATAGTAGCGAAGCAGCAAAAGAAAAAGAAATTCTCAGCAAAACTTGAAGGATAGTTTTCAAGTATTTCAAACATCCCCCAATTCTTGACAAAAGGAATTCCCTATTCTTGACACTCACTTTTCTTGAATCTTTTGGACCATGTCGCAAAAACAGTACTAGATTTGTTGACCTCAAAACGGTGTCTTTCTAAACATGAAAGATCAGAAGAATTTTTACCTTTGGTTTTGTACAAAAATAAAAGGGATGTTCATATTCCTAAATGTTTCTAATTACAATATTTTTGTTCGTTCTCAATTATTATGAGCGGAAAATTAAAAGCTCACTCAGTCACACATACACACATTTTCATTGAAAAGATTTTTGCATCTCATATCTTGTTTAGGGGGAAAAATCAATAATTATTTTACACACATGTATATGAAGTGTTTTACTAAATGAAACAAGAGTTTAATAAATTTCCCTTAACTGGATACAATAAAAAAAAAAGATCATGTAGGATTGTAAGGAATAAAGAAATTTCAAAAAGGCATTAGCAAACCTCTAAAATCCTTTGTTCTAAATTGCGTTAGTTTGTTTTATAAATAAATGTTAAAATTTTTATATGTTAATTCAAGATAAATATATTTATGTCGATGATTGATCAGTTTCCTGTTAAGTCAAGTAATACAAATAAGATATCAATTTTATCCCTCTTTCAGGAATCCTGTCTAAGAGTCACGATGTTTCAGTAGTTAAGAAATTTAAATTAATTATACGTGAATAACTCAGGATTTATTTTTCAACACATTTACTTAAGAGATTTTATTATCTGGAGCAGAAATGAATTCTCTTGAACTGTTCACTAACTTACGCAATATCAACAATTTTTTTTGTAAATCTTTATTTTTTCGAAAAACTATTAATAAAAAAAAAAGAGATAAGCAATGATAAAAGTGAAATAAAATACCATACTACAAATATATATTCACTTCCAAATTATATCTTTTAGCTGTTATATCGAAAAAAAACTTTGCATGTGAATTTATCTTTGTGTACAATAAATTAGCTCTGAATAAATATATTGGAGGAAAATTCAAAGTATTTGTTTTGTAAAGAACAAAAGCTTTAACAACAAACAAAAGCTTAAAGTATTTGTTTATTTCTAAAAATATGAGAGATTACCTCCTTTAATAATTAAGGTAATGGTAGAGATAAAACAATTAATACATTTAGAATAGAGTAAGAGATATAAAATTTCTAGATTAGATACATTCTTAATATATGTTGACTAGAAATTCTTACTGATTATACTAAAATGTAAATTTTTTCATAATTATAAATTAATTCTTTCCTTAGCAGTGGAAAAAATAAAAACTACGTGTTATTTAATATTTATGTCATGTATTTGTAAAAAAATTGTAATTTGCCTTCGTATTTGAATAATAATAATTCTTTGCTTTGAAAAAGGTTTATTGGTGAAGGACCTCGTAATTTTGAACCACGGTCAAGTGACGAGGACAACGACACGAGGCTCAAGTATCGTCCTTGTCATTTGATTTTGGTTCAAAATCAGGGCCAGGAACCGGTAATATTTCTTTCTCTCCTCTCTCGTTCCGGTTAAACGAAAAAAAATACATTGGTTCAGCTCCGGTTTTCGTTCCGCCAAAAATAATGGTTTTCCAATTTCAAAAAAAAAAATTATTTTATATATATTCTTATTTGTGCTAAAAACTTAATTTTTTATCAAAAGCAAAAACTGTAATTCTATAAAGTGAGTGAGGGAGTAGAAACGTCGCACTATTCAGCTACTCGAGGCTTTTGGTGACGGACCTCGTAATTTTGAAACATGTCAAGTGACGAGGATGGCACCCCCTCTCTTCTAACCTCCACACCACACCAACAGGAGAACGTTTGAGCATCGATAGATTTTTCGTGCATTTCCAGATTTATTGCGGATCTTCAATAGTATTGGGCTCGAACTCATGACACGCCAGCCACGAGTCCGTTACCTTGACCACTAGGTGAACGCGGCCACTTTTATTATCAGGAGCAGAAATGAATTTTCTTATACTCTTCAGAAATTCATACAATATCAACAGCTTTTTGTAAACCGCTATTTTTTCGAAAATCTGTAATTAAAAAAAGAGAAATATATTGAAAATTATGAAATGTGTAAGATACTGTACTGTATATAAGTATATATTCCCTTCCAAATTGTAATAAAATCCTTGGAACTACTATATCTAAAAAAAACCAATATGAAATAATCTATGTTTTTAAAAAAATAAATCATTCTGAATATATATAAAGGAAGAAATTTTTTTATGAAAAGAGTTCAATTATTTCAAAAATCTGAGAGATTTTCTCCTTTAGAAATTAAGGTAAGGATGAGATAAAAACAAATAATAGATATATATTTAGGATAGTAAGATATATGAGATTTCAGGATTAGTTTCTGTCTCAATGTTGACTAGACAATCTGCATTGATTGTACTAAAATGTGTATTTTTTCATAATTATAAATAATTATTTTCCTTTGTTCTGGCAAAAAATTAAAACTATGTTTCTTTTGATACTTATGTCTCGTATTTATAAAAAATAATGTAATTTAGCTTCGAATTTAAATAATAACTCTTTGATTTGAAAAAAAAAAACTTGAAATTTAACTTAGTTGACAAAAAGTTTTTTTTAATCTGATTTTGAGTTTAAAAAAAAGTGAATTCGAGTAATCGTTTAACCTACCCTTTAAATTACACTGGTAATATTTTCGGAAAACATCAACACTGAAATGAAAACCCGAATTTCAGGAATACAATGTATTACTCCGCGGAGTTCTCTCTCTGAGGAGAATCGTATCGCATATGGTTACTACAAACCGGATCCTCTCAAGGATACGCCTTGGCAATCAACCTTCTGCTAGAAAAAAGGATTTGGCGGTAGAAAAACCCATCCCACGTTATTGAAGTTTTCCCTGCATTGTTTAGGTTTTTCGAAAAACAGTCTAGTTCTAAACATTTCAAATCCTATTGATACTCTTTTGGGGATCGTGCATCCTATTTGGGTTACTTTGATTGTTTTGATAGGTTTGAATCCAGATTCTGTTTTTTTAGTGAACCGTTGAATGTCCAAGATTGCGTAATTGTTATTTTCTAGTTCCAATTTTATGTCATCTGTTGTGTATTCCGTGTCAATTCCCTGGAAAATGTAACTACTACTTAGGCCAATAAAGGGTAATCTAGAACTTATTTTAAAACCATTAATTTCTTTAATTTTTAATGCTTCTTTGGCGGTCACGCAGCTATTTGAATTGATTATGATTTCTGAATTTCTTGTTTTGCTTATACTCTGAATACTTTTCTTAATTGTGAAAGCTTTCATTATTATTTCTTTTAATTTAAGCGGATTACCACTCTGAAAGTTATTCTCCGATTTTAGGAAAATTGTAATATTCGGGCTCGGGGGGGGGGGGTATTTAAATCCAACCTTTCCTCAAACCTGGCCAACAATTCCATATCAGTTAAATTACATCTATATTTATTTAATGGTAAATCAGTACTTGTAGTCTCCACCTCCATTTTATTTTCTGGGTGAGAAATATCACCCATTTTTTCTACCCTATTCCAACACTTTATTTTGAATTAATACACTAACTTGTGTGCAAGTTCTAAAATTAAGAAAAATTTCTCCAAAGTTAGATGAAAAGTTATACTAAATAACTTTCAAAAAAAGAAGAAAAAACTTAATGAGAAACGATTTCACCAATTTAGATCCGCTTGAAATCACTCCCAAAAACGGTTGATTAAAAAAAAAAAACACGACAGTTCCAAAAGAAATGATTGTTGGATCGCGTTTAAGTAGAGCATCAGTTACAGAAGCAGCAAACCTTTTGGAGGTTTGCAAGTAGTACAACATCATTCGTTATGAAAGCGTACATGAAAGAGGGTAAGACAACGTCTTCAAAGCACAACAGTGGCCTAAAGTCAAAACTTGCTGATAGGGATAGGCGGGCCTTGAAGCGCAAAGTGGCCCGAAAGCACGAGCAATCATTATCCGAGATAACATTCGAAATGAACAGTCATCTCCAGGACCTCGTTTCAACAAAAATTGTCTAAATGGAACTTCATGTTGTGAAGATTTATAGCAGAGTGGCAATTCGCGCGTAAGCCCTTGATGACAGCCACTAATGCTTTCAAGTGTCACCAATGGTGCAGAGATCACAAAGGTTCAAAACACCCCACAGCAGTGGCAACAGGTAATATAATCAGATGAATCGTCATTCATCTGATTATATTACCTGTCATCGCCCTATTTCAGACAACTGGAGGCATTTATATCTGGAGAACGCCCAGAGAAGGGTCTAATCCTGAATGCCCGTTAAAACTAATGCAAGTTTTTTTGGGGTTTCCTTCCAGTTGAAAGATTAACTGGAAGAGAACTTTCAAATTTAATAGTTGCGAAACTTTAAAAAAATTAGGGATAAAATTTGCTAGATATGCGGGGGCAGGCCTACAATAATTATATCTTTTTTAGGGATGTCTTCAGAAACAAGGGTTTTTTCAAGCTTCAGAATACGCCAAAAACGCCAAGCAGAGCGAGTATCATTTAAATGTGGTTGCCCGTCTGTTGGATCTTCTTACGTCTGACTGCGTCACTAAGTTAGAGTAAAAGAGTTAGAAATTGTGGGCTTCCACCACAAAAAAGAGTTCGAAATACAATTACAACTTTTAAATAGAATACATTAAAAAAATGAATTTTTAATATTTGTATTTCAGGGTAGAAATTTTCAACTAGTTTTTGAACAATATTTTGATTTTAGTTGAAAAGATTAAGATATAAGAAATTTGTTTGTATATTAAGCGCTCAAAAACAGTTCCATTACACATATAATTCTTTTTTTTTTAAATAAAATTTCTAATTTTCTTTTGAAACAATTGGTATTTTTTTAAAAGTAAGGAGATCTCGTTATATTTAAACATGAAATAAATATTATTGAAATTTATTAAAATAGTATTAAATATATAAATAAACTGAATTTTTAAAATTTTTTCTCTCTTATCTTTATTTATTATTACATACTATGTTTACTTTCTATAAATCTATTTATATATATATCTATATATATAAAGGAGAAAAGCGACTCACTCACTGACTGACTGACTGATTGACTGACTAATCTCGATATCTCTGGAACTATTCAACCTACAGACTTGAAATTTCGTAGACATGTTCCTTTCATAGAGTAGACATCAGCTAAGAACGGATTTTCCGAAATTCGAAACGCCAGGGGCGTTACGGGGGGTTAAGGGGCGTTAAAATAATTGTTTCCATGTTTAAACTACTTGATGTACAATCTTGAAATTGGGTAAGCAGATTCCTTTCAGAGAGTAGAGATCCGCTACAAAATGAGTTTGGTGAAAATCGACCCCCAAGTGGCGTTTCAGGGGCTTAGGGGGCGTTATAGATAATTATTTCCATTTTTAAACTATTTGACGCACTGTCTTTAAATTTGATAAACAGATTCCTTTCGTAGAATAATGATCAGTTACAAAACGGGTTTTGTGAAAACAGACTTCTAAGTGGCGTTGCGGGGGATTAAGGGGCGTAATAGATAAATATATCCGTTTTTAAACTACTTCCCCTACCTGCTTGAAAATTGGTAGGTAAGTTTCTTTCCTGGAGTAAATATCCGCTACAAAATGGGTTTTGGGAAAATTGACCCCAAGGGGTGTTGCGGGGGCGGGGGGTTTAAGGGGCGTTATAAATTCCGATTTTTAAGTTACTAGACGTACAGTCTTGAAACTTAGTAAGCAGATTCCTATTCATAGGGTAGAGATACGCTACAAAATGGGTCTCGTAAAAATTGCCCCCAAGTGGCGTTGCGGGACTTAAGAGGCGTTATAGATAATTATTTCCATTTTTAAACTATTTGACGCACAGTCTTTATATTTGATAAATAGATTTTTTTCATAGAGTAGAGATCAGCTATAAGAAGTTTTTGTGAAAACAGACCTCTAAGTGGCGTTGCAGGGGATTAAGTGGCGCAAGAGATAAATATTTTCGTTTTTAAACTACTTGACCTACCTGCTTGAAAATTGGTAGTAATGTTTCTTTCATGGAGTAAATATCCGCTACAAAACGGGTTTGGAGAAAATTGACCCTCAAGGGGTGTTGCGGGGGGTTAAGGGCAGATATAAATAATTATTTCTATTTTAAAACTATTAGACTCACAGTCTTAAAATTTGGTTAGCAGATTCTTCTCATAGGACAGAAATACACTACAAAATGTGTTTTGTGAAAATAGACGCCCCTAGGTGGCGTTGCGGGGGTTCAAGGGGCGTTATTGATAATTTTTTTGCATTTTTAATTAATTGGACGCACAGTCTTCAAATTTTGCTAAGCAGATTCCTTTCATAGAGTGCAATTCCCCTACAAAATGGGTTTTGTGAAAACTGACCCAGTAGTGGCGTTGCGAGGGCTCAAGTGGCGTTATAGACAATTATCCCCATTTTTAAACTGTTAGACGTACAGTCTTGAAATTTGATAAGCAGATTCCTTTCGTAAAGTAGAGAACCGTTACAAAATGGGTTTCGCGAATATCAACTACCAAGTTTAATTTCGGTAGATTAAGGGGCGTAATCGATAAATATTTCCATTTTTAAACTATTTGATCATCCTGCTTGAAAATTGGTAGGCATGTTCCTTTCATGGCATAGAGTTCCTCTAACAAAGAGTAAAACGAAAATTGACCCCTAAGGATGTTTGCGAGGGGTCAAGAGGAGTTACAGAAAAAAATTCCTGTTTTTAATTGTTAGACCCATATGCTTGAAATTTGTTAAGCATGTTTCTTTTGTTGAATAGGGATCCACTAAGAATACATTTTAAGCAAATCAAGTTCTGCGGGGTTGCAGGGGGCTACTGGGACGTATTGACAAAAAAATTACTTTTTTCGAGCTACAAGGCCTATAATAATGAAATTTGGTTTGCATTTTTCTTTTGTTGAATTGAAATCCGCTAAGAGCGGTAATTTTGGAAAACGGCTCTCAACGGGATTACGGGGATATTGATAGTAAAACTTTTGTTTTTTTTCTGTTAGATTTAGACTTGAAATTTGGCTTGCATGTTCAATTTACGGAGTAGAGGAATCCACTTGGTTTTTGAGTTACGAAAGAGCAAACATCATTCTATACTTCAATTTTAGAGATTTTTAGAACATACAAATTAGATGAGCTCTGCCCTTTTTTTTTTTATCAACAGGTGACAGTTTCAGGTATACGTATATTTTTCAATTCAATCGAATTCTTAATGCTAGGACTTAGATATCAATAATTTATACATATATATAATCAGTAAAAATTTATAAAACATCATGAAATACCCAGCGAAGCGGGCGGGTAACGGCTAGTATTTTTATATTTTATTTGTTTTGGGCGAAAGAGATATTGCAGTTCCCATTTTTCTTGAAAATTATGGTGTTTATGTTCAGTTATCTTTTCGTACCCTATCCTTGATATGTTTTTATTAAAATAACTTTTTAGTTTAATTGAATAAACACCAAAATCCACTTGCCTTCACAAACGATTGAGTAAACATTACACTATGTCTTGGTCTCATCTTGGCGTTTTTAAATTTTGAAAAATAAAACTTCAATTGCTTCTGATGTCCTGCTATTCGTTTCCCGCTGATTGGACATTTCAAAGAGAAATACAAGTCTTCTTACATCTCCAGTGAAGCAGTACCTCAGCAAGAAATTTGGGAACCAAATAATGCTCTCACGTTTATATTCCGAGGTGTGAAACGGGACATTCAAACGAGGATTCAAAAGTGCATTGCAAAGGTCATTGGGACGTTTGTGAACATCTCAAATCAAGGTAAATTGTTAACTAGTTTTTTTTCTTTCTCAGATCATTTTTCTTTCATGTCACAGTGTAGTTAAATCACAAAAAAAATCCCTGGTTTAACCACGCGCGCGTTCTATTCTTTACATTAATATCTTCAAAATATCTTTTCCTACTAAAACGATGAGACTTTGTAAATCCCTCTTTCCCCGATCTCGTTCTTTTTCTAGATAGGAATGCCAACTCCGCAGTTTACCAACAGTTGGCAAAGTTGATAGTTTTATTCAGTAGCCCTTGTTTAATTTACTGTACCTAGACATCACTTTTACGAATATAATATCAGCCGTTCCAAAGTTCAGAGGGGACTTCAGTGGGATAATGTAGATTTTTCTCCCCTTTTCGGATAATTACGGATATAATATTTACATAAAAATAAGTAGTTGAAAAGTAATTGCATTTTAATATTTGAAAAGTCATACTACTGTTTCAAACAAACATCATCCGATATTTTTATACAAATATTAAATTGCATTCCTAGAACATATCATATTATTCATTTAAAATGAATTTTTTTATCTTTCTGAGAATTCTCAATCTAGTTTTCGAATACATTTTTTCTAGAAATGTTTCATAAGTAACTGTATATTTATTGTGAAAAATAAAATGTTCCCTTACTAATGTACAAAAAATATAATAGATTCTTCAATTCTTTTCTTTTCTTAATTTTTTTTTATTTTCAAATATAAAAAATAATAGCCAATTAAATCCCTCTATCTGCTTGGTTCCTAGCAAGTAAAAGCAAAAAAAAAACCTCAGTAAAAGAAACAAATCTGCTCCTATACAGTTATGGAGAGATCACAAGTTTTATCTTTCATCTCATTTACTCTTTTATTAGATTCTTAATATCAAGCATAATCTTTTGAGAAATAAAACTTTTTGAGTACTATATTTTATATAAGATTTCTTGACACTTAATGTTTTGATATGACTGCGTTTCATTAAGAAGAATTGGTAAAAAGAGATACAAAAAGTAAAACAAACTAAAAAATCTTCTGAAGAACTTTAAATGTTAATTAAGCTGCTCAGGTAAAAGAGCCAAGAATAAAGCATACTCACTGAATCGATTTTTCCTTTAAAGAAAATCGATGCATTGAACAAAACAAAAAAAAGGAAATAAAATATTTCAGTTATTTAATGAATAGCTCACATAACAAATTTCTATAACAGTAGCTCAGTTGAATAATGGATCCTATTGACAGCAGTTTGGATAATTGACGATATTTGTTAAAGTTGAAGAAGCCTTTGTTACGTTGAAAAATAAAATTATTTTCAAAAACAGTTTCAAGACAACCCATCTAAAGAATGATGTTAATCATACTTTAAAAAAAAAACGTTTACAAAGTGGCCCAAAAAGAAGAAACTAAAACTTAACGAAATTTTATATAAAAGAATAATTGATTATGTAATCCTTTTATAGATTTCTCTTAAAAGGGATAAAATTGCAAAAATACTGAAAGGCAATTATAATTACTCAGAGGTAATGACATTTCTCTAATAAATATGGGCTTACAGGACAGTGCGGTATTTTGCATATTTAAAATTATGTGTATAAAATTTTTAAAATATATAATATATATATATATATATATATATATATATATATATTTTATATATATATATATGTTTAGCTAATTAATATTTACATTTTACGAATATAAATTAATTATTAATAATTATTATTACATTTTTAGATATATAGATGGTCTAATTATTTTTGTTAAAAATAATAATATTAACCCCAATATTACTTTTTATTCCGATTACTTAAACCTAGTTAAAATTCAAAGTAATCTAATTAAAACTAATTACTTGGATGTATCATTGCTTATTAAGGATTATAAATTACATAGTAATATTTTTCATAAAAGAGATGATTTTAATTTTAACATTCTTAAAGTGCCCTACTGGAATTCCAAATTATCAATATCTAAATATAGAAATATTATTTTTAACTGTATTTATCGTAATAATGCATTAGTTTGTGATAAATCAAAAAATGCTTAAATTTTAATAACTTTATTGAACATGGATACCCTGCAAATTTCTTTACTATTATATTTCCAATAATTCTGAGTGAAATGACAATATATAATAATAATAGCATTTTTAATTAGTTGTACAGTTCATCGATAGATAGCCTCACATGTTAAATAAATTAATAATAATACATTTATTTAAAATTAATTGTGGATATTGGGTTGTATTTTAATTTTCCATAAATGTTAAGCCAATATTTAGTTTTTAAATGTATATATATATATATATATATATATATATATATAGACTCAATGTTATTTTATCATAAGTTATTAATTTAATGCGTTACTGATATACTCCTTTTTATCAC
Organism: Trichonephila clavata; assembly: GCA_019973975.1. NCBI lineage: Eukaryota > Metazoa > Arthropoda > Arachnida > Araneae > Nephilidae > Trichonephila > Trichonephila clavata. Next base: position 62,758 of record BMAO01001162.1, read on the forward strand.
GGGAAAAATGGTTGTTGCTGTACTCACGTAGTAAATTTTTTTCATCTAGGTTTTTTAGCACTGATCTTAACATATACTAGCAATTACTATAGGCTATAATTTTATCGTTTTATATTAATATATTGTGGTTTTATTTGTAATAGTTAAACTTATCTTGATTTTCCTTACTTTCCCTAGGCTCAGAGTATTGGCAAATACAGGTGAAGGTTGGCAAGCCCCAAAACTTTGCTTAAACCTGCAATCTTGATTCCTAAGGCTAATAGCTTTATTTATTTCTTTATATACACTGGTGTGCAAAAATTAAGGACGAAGCCGAAAAATAAGCATATCAGCTGAACGAAGAGGCAGAGCGGACAGAAAGACCAATCAGGAGATTAAGTGAGGTGATGTACGGTAGCACATGCGCAGACATGCAGGTAGACGTAATGGGGGAGTGTCTGAGTAGTAAAGCATGTTGTCGGTGTAAGATTAGTATTTCTGGCAAAGAGATTGCACACCGTATAGCAGTTAAAATCACACCGAGTTTCTGCCTCAGCGAGAAATGGCGAATAATCAATATGTTAGACGACATCTGGATGCTTTTACCCGAGGTCAAATCATTGGGAAGTTGGAGGAAGGTCGCAGTGTGACAAGTGTGGCTGCAGAGTTCGGAATTGCTCACAGCATCGTTTCACGACTTCGGAGACAATTTCAAACTACAGGAACAGCTATCCGGGGGTTCAGTAGTGGTCGTCCACGAGGAACCACACCCGCAAATGACCGGTATATTGCCTTACAGGCCAGAAGAAACAGGCGGCAGACAGCGGGAGAAATCGCTAGACACACGACACAGGTGACTGGACGACCGATATCGCGTTTTACCGTGGCCAGAAGACTGCACGGTGGTGGTCTGTTTGCACGACGCCCTGTACGGTGTGTACCTCTAACGCCTGCCCATCGGAGAAGGCGTTCTCTGTGGTGCCGGGAATACCGGAATTGCAGAGACAATGAATGGGGACGAGTACTCTTTACAGATGAGAGCAGATTCAGTCTGAGTAGCGATTCTCATAGCATACTCATCTGGAGAGAGCGGGGAAGCCGCAATCATCCCTCGAACATCATTGAAAGGGGCAGGTATGGAGGTGGCGGTGTTCTCGTTTGGGGAGGCGTCATGCTTGGTAGTCGTACAGACCTTCACAATTTTGACGCAGGTTCAGTCAACGGGACCCGTTATTGTAACGAGATTCTTCTTCCATATGTGCGTCTTTTTAGAGACGCTATAAGTCCGCAGTTCCTTTTCATGGACGACAATGCACCATGTCATCGCACAGTAGCTGCCGAACAGCTCTTAGAGAGTGAGGATATTGAACGTATGGATTGGCCGGCACGATCTCCGGATCTCAATCCCATCGAGCATGTATGGGATTTTCTAGGCAGACGCTTGGCAGCTCGTACCTTACCACCAGGAACGATTCCGGAGCTTCGGTTGGCGCTGCAAGACGAATGGGCAGCAATGCCTCAACAACTCATTGACACCCTCATTCTCAGCATGGGCAGACGCTGTGAAACCTGCCTAGCAGTCAGGGGAGATCATATCCCCTACTAAAGACCGGATATTTCTTGCTGGACACCCATCACAGGGATGTTTTGGCCTTCAGTCGCATTGCGCTCCATGCTACTTTTTCAATAAAGCTTCTTTTTATCTCTCTGATTTCTCTTTTAGTAAGTGTTGCTTACATTACTCATGTCCTTACGTATTGGGGATCTTACGGTATTAAATGTGTTGATTTGGAATGCTTTTGTACAAAGTTATATTGAAAAAACCGTCTCGTCGTTAATTTTTGCACACCAGTGTATATGTACAGAGAGAGAGAGAGAGAGAGAAATAAAACTATAATTTAGAGTAAAATGTATTTTATTGAAATTGAAGAAAGAACTGAAAGTTTTTCGGATTTCTATTATACCACTTACAATTAATTTTTTCCTTCATTTAAAATTTTATTTCTAATTTTAAGATGTTAATAGAAATTTGAGTAGATATTTTGGGAGAGAAATGTCATTTCTTTCTACTTATATATTTCCATTATTTTGCAAAAGAATTATTATAAAATAATTTTTTTTCTTTTCATAAGGTACTGAAAAAAAAGGCAAATACTTTCAATATTAAAATTACCTGTATTTTAGAACTAAACGGCTGATGTGTGTGTGTTGTAATGTTTATTAAGGTCGCAGTAAATTCATTGAAAGGACTACTGCCGAAAATTTGAAGCAATGTTGAATTTTTGAATCCCCACCTCACCAATACAGAGAATTGTGACGGTTATGAGCATTTCAGTACTTAAGGTGGATACCTTAAGTACTGAAATGCTCATCATGTTTATTCCAAAAGTTGGATACCTTATTATTCTTTCAACAAAATAGAAAATGTTCTAGTAGACAAAATCAATTGAATAAAATCACAATTTTGTTATGCAAATTACTTTCAAGTTAGAATAGAAATAATATGGTATGGAAGCTCAGGAAGCTCTTTCTGTCTCAAAAGTTATATTATATTTGGCAGTTTGCCTATATGTGTGTGTGTGTGTGTGTGTGTGTGTGTGTGTGTGTGTGTGTGTGTGTGTGTGTGTGTGTGTGTGTGTGTGTGTGTGTGTGTGTGTGTGTGTGTGTGTGTGTGTGTGTGTGTGTGTGTGTGTGTGTGTGTGTGTGTGTGTGTGTAGGCGGCGGCGCAGTTGCATGCCCTCTGACGTAACCCCGCTGGCTTCGGAAGGAGGCGAGCGGCAATCATTGAGGATATAGGCGGAGAGAAAAGATGAACAAGATACAGACCCACGACGACGGAGAACCATTGCAAGACAATGAACTAGCCATTTAAGCAACGACGCGTGGTTAAATGTATTAATATCCGTATTGTTTTGTCCCATTTTATTATAGTTATTGTTAAAATAAACAGTTTATTCTGTTAATTATTAGGAATCTCTATAACCCTTTAACCAACATCAACATAACATATATGTATATTTTTTACATACAGGCTGCATCAGGTTAATGGTTACAAAATTTCATTAAAGATTTAGTACACCTACACCAGGGGTGGCCAAACCACGGCACGCGTCACACAGTGGGGCCCGATTGAGTTCTAACAGCGGCACACAAAGACTTGATGAAAAATTAAGCATTTTGAAAAGATAATTATAAATACCAAATTTTTATAGTTTTATTGAAATGCGGTTGTCTCAGACGGAAAAAAAAATCAAAACTTATTTTCAATGCACTTAATTGAATTATAATAGAAACTTATAATATATGTATGAAATCCTCCATTGTTGTGTGTTCCAAAGGCAGTGCACTGGTGAGATTCTAGAATGTGAGAGAGAGCATGTTTTAAAATATCTGGAAGAAAAATCAAACTGCCCATGTAGTGTTTACTACTCAAGAATGAAGATTAACACTGGATTCATCTTTTCTTACCGATATTATAGGTCACTGAAATCATTTCAATTTAATATTGCAAGGAAACTATTGTACTTTCCCTGTCCAAATGGATCATAAATCTTTTGGGAAGAAACTTTCGCTTTTTACTGTCTAGATTTTGGATAAAAATAGATTAACCAAATATCACATTAATACACAGGAACTATCTACCAAAGTTAATAATGCTCTGAGCTAAAAAATTTAATATCTATTTTTCAGGATGCATTCATTCATGACGGAATTGATGATTTTAAACATGATAAAAAAAATGCTCATCTTTTCATACATCCTTTTTCATAATTTCTCCGCAAGACGTTAATTGTTACCCACCTGAAATCCAAATCGGAATGATTGACCTCTCTCTCGGCAGCCCATGCTACACTAAAAAGCAAATAGAACGACTCATTTCAATTGCAAGGGATCTAAATTCTGTTGGATTTTGAAAAGCTGCACCAACAAGCAATTTTCCAAATGTATACGGTTTGACCGATAGATATCGTTGAGGTTTCGATGAACATGTTTGTGAAAAAATGTTTTCTATTACGAACATAATAAAATCAAAATATCACTCAAAATTAATTAATACGCAACTATAGCAACCTAAATTTTTCATAATCTTCGATAGCTAATTCTAATATAGATGACTTGATTAAAAAGAACTACAAATTCTAAAACCACATTAAGGGGGTCCAGCACTTCCATAGAAGCCCATGTTAAATTTCGTACGTTTATGTACCTTTTTCTCAGAAACTACTTGGTTCTCAGTGATCAACTTTTTACAGCAGGTTATATGTACTATCAATAAGACTTTAATGGAGAGTTTTGTCTTTTTACTAAAAATTTAAATAATTATGAATTTTTTAAAAAATGTCCAATTTTCCCCCCTAAAATTTAGTTTAAAAAGACGTTATCTAAAATTTTGCTATATATATATCTTATCTTCTCCATTAAAATGTGTAAACATGTTGAAAATATACTTACTGAAAATTTGAGGACCCTAAATTAATTAGTTTCTGAGAAAAATGTACATAAAGGGAAAAGATTCAGTTGCTATTCTGTTATTCCGCTAGTAGTAATTCCCCTTTTCATACTCCACTCTATTTTGTTTCCCTTAAATTTAAATTGTGTGTTTATAACCATTGGTGTTAACTAGAATCAATAAATATATTTGATTTGCAATTATGTCTTATGATCATTTAAGTCTGCCTACACATCCAGTCGTATTGGCAGATAAACAGGAAGATAGTAGTCTCAGGGGTGGCATTGAGCCATGACACTGGCGCCCAACGCAACAACAACCTGATTTAAGAGCGAGTGCTAGTTTTAGAGTTCTGCCGATATTATATTTTTCAGGCTGAGAGAATGTATCTGAGTCCCTTGATAAAATTGATGATAATATAGCTTATTATGAGATACCGGCGAATTTGGCATGCGCGGATTTAAAGGGTCATTTATTTGGGAGAGCTTTAGACTGGTTTGAGGTGGTAGGCTTTGCGTGTGTAAGCGAAGAAGCGAATGCCTTCGCGTCGCTCAAACAGAAGTTGACAGATAGTTTTCCAGTTGTGAGGAATAAGTCGGAGTTAGAGGCTCAGTTTTTTTCATCCAAGCAGCAGAAGGGACATACACCGTCGGAATTTGTGTATAAATTGTTAAAGATTCATAAGACATTAGGGTTGAATTATGATGATGAAAAATTGGTCGATCACATTGTAATGAGAATCGAACCCCATATTATGAACTATTTAGAGGTTCGAAACCCCACGGCGAAGGTACAGTTGTTCGAGTTTGTCGATCGGTATGAGAAATGTCATGGCTGCAGAGAAACCCCGGGTTCGAGTAATAATTTTGCTAGACGATGTTGGGATATGAGTAGAAATCCTGCGGAAATTCGGAATAATGGAAATCGGAGAGATGCAGGTGTCGGAAATAGACAAAATGATCAAAGAGGAGTAAGCAGAGGGGCAAACAATTTTTCTCGTCGTGGTTATCGAAATCAGGGATTCGAGAAAGGAAACCGCAACAACCAAACCAAATCATAGACCAGACCGATATCAAAACAGTAGAATAGTCGTTAATCAGGGTTCTATTGATGATTTAAAGCGGCGGAATTGGAGACGTGGTGATTTGACCAGCGAAAAACAGGGAAATTTTTAAATTTAAACTTCTAAGCAATCGAGTTGCAGGAGGTAAGCGGTCGCTAGTTGAGTCAAATCCTCCTAATCGGATTAAACTTAATTCATTACGGTTATCACCAGTTGATCTTCCGTATGTGCCGATTCTATTGCATGACACATTTTTAAAAGCTCTCTGGGATACGGGTGCGGAGAAGTCATTTATTTCAGAGGAGACGTATCGATCATATTTTTTCTTTTCTTCCTATTAAGGAATCGTTAGCGGAAGTAGTAACGGCACAAGGGTCACATTGCACAAATTTGGGCACGGTTGAATTACGGATTAAGATAAGGGAATTTTCTAAGTTGTGGAATTTTCATGAGATTGCTGAGATGCAATATCCATATTTGATTTTATGTTGCATGCAAAAATAGGTTTAGATTTTTTTACGAATTCGTTAATCAATCCGGACTCGCAGATTGAGAAGGTGGCAATTTCGTACGAACCGTTACGGATAGATTTATCGAAGACGAAGTTAAGTGCAGGGCAAAAAAAGAAGTTGCATGTTTCGTTTAAGAAATTTTTGGACTTGTTTTCGGCTAAGCTAGGTCTGACGCATGTGTTCTATCATGAAATTGATACGGGTGATAATAATCCTGTTTCTTCGGGACCCTATCGCTATGACAGGGTCAAACAGGGTATCATTGATTACCACGTTAAGAAAATGCTGGACGAGGGAACTATAATTCCAACAACATCGCCTTACGCATCTCCTGTAGTTTTATGTCGGAAGAATAACGGGTTAAAGCTAGACGACCCAGAAGCTTATAGGTTCGCAATAGATTATAGAAAATTGAATGCGATAACGAGGTATCCACGATATCCGCTACCGCTAATTGATGATTTGATAACTAATGTTCCACACACCGAAATTATGTCATCACTTGATTTACGTAGTGGGTACTTTCAAAAGGCGGTAGACCCCAAAGAGATTAGTAAGACGGCATTTGTTACAAAAAAATGGTACTTTTGCATTTACTCGCATGCCATTTGGCCTCTCGGGAGCGGCTCCAAATTTTCAGAGGGCTACCGAAATCATATTTAAACCAGTTATTGGGCGTTTTCCTTTTAGCTATATGGATGATGTAATAATTTCATCTCCATCTTTTGAGCGCCATGTACAGCATTTGCGGGAAGTGTTCAGATTGTTGCAAGAGGCTGGTTTAACGTTAAATCGTGAGAAATGTCATTTCGCGAATGAACAGTTACGTTATTTGGGTCTAGTGATTAGTAAAGAGGGAGTGAAAACAGACGAGGAGAAAGTAAAACCATTTCTTCAAATGAAATCCCCGAAAATTTGAAGCAGGTAGCAAAATTTTTAGGAATGACGCGTTGGTATCGAAAGTTTATCAAAGACTACGCAGACCTGTGTGAACCCTTATATGGTTTGAAAAGGAAAAATTCTAAGTTTGGTTGGTCGGAAGCGTCACAGGAAGCCTTTGATCGTATTGAAAAAGCAGTGACGGAAGGTCCCGTATTACAGTTACCAGATTTTAACAAAGCTTTTGAACTTTATACGAATGCCAGTTCAGTATAGGTAGGAGCAGTGTTGACGCAGAATAATAGGTCTATTGCGTTTGCCTCAAGAACATTAAACCGCGCTGAGAGAAATTATAGTTTGACGGAACATGAATGTTTGGCTGTCATATGGGCGTTAAATAAATATCGCACTTATTTCGGATCTTTGCCGGTGAAGGTGATAACAGACCATGCAGCACTTACCAAATTAACGAACGTGAAGAATTGGTCGTCTAGAATGATAAGGTGGACGCTTAAGTTGGCAGATTTTAATGTGGAATGGGAGCATCGCCCAGGTATGCAAAATGTGGTGGCTGATATATTGTCTAGAAACCTGTTAGATAGTAATGAGGAAGCAAAGGTGTCTTGTGCGGTGATTAGGTCGTTGGTATTATCGTCTAGGGAACAGTTGAGGGAAGAACAGAGGAATGATCCGGAGTTGGGTCATATCTTAAAGTGTTTAGAAAAGCCTGACGATAGTTCAATTAATGAGTCAATCTGTAAAAATTGGTCCCGCGATTGTAAAGTAATAGATGGGTTGTTATATTATGCAAAATATACAACCACGCTCAGTGAATTAAGGGTATTTATACCCAAAACATTACGTAAAGATGTTATGCGAGAGTTCCATGACTCGCCGATGGTGGGCCATCTGGGCAAAAGGAAGACCTACTTAAAATTAAAAAACGCTTTTCATTTCCCATTTATGCAGAAATACATTTATAAATATGTCTCAACCTGCGATCTTTGCCAGAGAATAAATTATAAGAACGGATTACCAGCTGGTCAATTAATTCCGATAGTAATGAATTTTCCGAATGAAATATTATCTTTAGATTTATTAGGCCCATTACCTGCCACTGTTACGTTATAAATTTATTTAGTCCTGAACGTTATAAATTTATTTTAGTAATGACGGATAATTTTTCTAAATGGGTTGAAATAGTTCCCTTAAAGAAAGCTTCGTCTAAGGCAATTGCCAATGCATTTTTTGAAAATTATATTTCACGTTATGGAGCGCCTGTAAAGTTAATTAGGGATAATGGCCCCCAAATGATATCCGAAGTTTTTGAGCAAGTATGTCGCAGGTTGAACATAAAACATGATAAAACTGCGGGATATCTTCCACAAGCTTATCAAACGAAAAGAGTTAATCGTACTCTTCTACAAATGATTTCGAGTTTTGTCGAGGATAATCATACTAACTGGGACCATTTTCTCAGGGAGTTTAGTTATACTTTGAGGACAGCCGTACATGAAACAACGTGTAAAACACCGGTGGAATTGCTTTTAGGTAGAAAATTAATCACCTTATTTCAAAAATTAGTAATGCTAACTGATGGATCAGACTTAGTTTGCGGAAATATGGAAAATTTGTTTGAGGAGGATAGGAGAAATACTAAGAAGCAACATGAGAAGTTGGCGAAATATTATAATAAGAGGAGACGTGACTTTAATGTGAAGTTTGATGATCTAATGTTGGTTCAAACTCACCCGTTGAGTTCGACGAGTAAGAAAATTGTTGGTAAATTTAGGCCAACGTTCGAGGGCCCCTATAAGGTTTTGAGTGTGAAAAATAATAATTTAGCAATAAAGTTTGGTGAAAGAATAACGATTAATGTGGATCAGGTGAGAATTTACTATCAAAGAGAATCAGAAGACAGCATCAGAAAAATCGGATGATAGGCAGCCGAGAGTAGTGCAGTCAGAAAGCGATGGGAATTGTTGTAGAGGATCAGAATCAGGAAATTTGGAAGGTATTGGAGATGTAGCCAGGGATGGATGCGATGGAGAGGAGGTGAGAAGGAGAAAGCGTGTGCGGACGGAGTCGACTGTTTCTTCGGGGATTGGCGCTTATGATTTCAGGAAAAAGAAGACACGTTGGACGGAGAGGGAGAAAAGAAGAAGGTCCGAATCCGATTTATTAGGCCCATACCCAGCTTCTAGACCGGAAAGTTACAAATTAATTTTAGTGATAACTGATACTTTCTCTAAGTGGGTTGAAATTGTACCCTTAAGAAAAGTCTCGTCTAAAGCAAATGCCAATGCATAGTTTGAAAATGGAGCTCGTTATTGAGCTCCTACAAAAATGATTAGTGATAATGGCCCCCAATTTATATCCGAAATTTTTGAGCACATATGTCACAATTTGAACATAAGCATGTAAAAACAGTCGTGTATAGACCGCAATCAAATCAATCTGAGAGAGTTAACCGCAGTCTTCTACAAATGATTTCTAGTTTGTAGAAGAGAATCATGAGAACTAGGTTTAATTTTTTAAGGAGTTTGAGTTGCCATGCGATTGGTGGTTCACGAAACAACTGGTAAAAAACTGCCAGACTTATTTTTAGGTCTTAATCTAATTACCCATTTCAGAAATTAGTGATGGTAACTGACGGATCAGATTTGGTGTGTGGTAATATCGAAAATATATTCCAGAAGTCAAGGAGAAATACTAATAAACAGCAGGAAAATTGGCATAAAATTATAATAAGATGTTAATGAAAAATTTAAAGATCTAGTACTAGTTTAAACGCTCAGCAAATAAGAAAATAGTCGTTAAATTCAAGTAGAAGTGTGAAGGCTCTTTTGAAGTTTTGAAAATCGAGAATAACAATGTGGTTAATTTGAAGAGAGGCAAAGAACTCACGGTGAATGTAGATCAGGTGTGGATTTATCACCCAAGAGAAATGGAAAAGAGAATAAGGGAGAAAGAGGAATTGGATAGTATTAGACCTAGTGCAGCACATACGGAAGGATTGGAAGGTAGTCGATCTAGGGAAGCACAGGCAGACGGATTTGATAGTCATAGAAGATCTGTGCAAATAGAATTTGAGGGCAGTATAGGTGTAACCAGAGAAAAGAGCAATAGAGGGGAGGAGCGACGAGAGAAGCAAAAGGAATAGTACACAGAATCAACTAGTTCTTCCTCGAGTAAAACACAATTTTTCAGTAAAAAAGACCGATAGAGAAGAAAAATTTTAAAAAAAAGATCACAGCCCTCGTCTTTGCTGAAAGAACAGACTATTTTAAAATAACGCCGCAAAGAACCGAAAAGTTGAACAAGAGGAAGTTGCTATCATCACTCCCGTCAAGGTCATCAACAAGGTAGAAGACCAAGTCATTGGAAGGCAAGAAAAGGAAGTCCATATTCATCACGAGGAGCTGTGACAGCAGATGAAAGATCGACCCACTCCAGACAAGACCAGCGTAGGAGATCATACCCCTATCATCTGCGCAGTCGGCGTCTATTAGCCAAAAAACGAGAACAAATCAGGAAAAGAGTCCAGCCATACCAACGACGTAGCAAGGGAGCAACTATAGAAGGAGCCTATGCTGAGTGGAGGAGACAAAGTGTCCAGGATCAATCGGAGAATCGCCCTAGCCTGAGGTCAGTCAGCTTGGAGGTGCTGGTGGGAGACTCATCATGCACAGAAAGGATCCGAAGATGGATTGCCAGGTTGTATTACTTTTTTTTGTTCTTTATTGACAGACAGTCCAGATAATTGTCACTGAGTGGGTCTCATTTTTCTTAAAATGTTTTTTTTTTTAACATTTATAAACCCCGTGCACCACCGAACGTATAACACGGAGGTAAACAACACAGACAGAAGAAAGGATTACAACGCAAACATCCATGCCTTCTCCGGGATTCGAACCCAGGCCCTGTCTTAAAATGTTTAACTGTTCAAAAGTTGTCGTTGAGTTGAGTGCCTTTTTCTTGCTATTTGAAAAATGAACTTTTGAATATAAAATTTTTCCAAAATGTGGAAAACATTTGTTTATTCGCATTCGTTGTGTTACAAGATAAGACTTGGCTTTTATGTGAGAATTAATTGTATTGTTTGTTTATAATGAATGCTTGAAAATTGTATATATTTTTGTATGTATGCATATATTGAAGTCTGTAGGTTTATAATATCTGATTTGGGGACTTGGCTTAATTAGGAAAAACTAATTATAAAGTAAACAGAGCATAACAAATGGTTGGGGAGTTTTGTAAAAAAAACCAGATGAGCTGTTTATTTATGTGAAAACGTATATATTTAAACCAATTGATATTATACATAAAAGTATGAAAATTGAATAATGTCAATGTATATATATAATGTCATATTTTTTTTATATGTTAGTGATCCAAATTTCATTTCAGGGTGGCTGACTCTAATTCCTTAGATGTCTTCAAAAATAATGTTGAAGAAATTAATTGTTGTAAGAAGACATAGTTTGCATGTTATTACCATTGTTAAAACTTTAAGTAAAGTGCATAACCAAGGTTTTTATTTTTAATACGATATTTTTCCTAGGTTCTAGCTTGAATGGGTAGCACTGTAGGGACTGTATGTGTGAAACGTTTCCATAAAAAAGAAGTATATAATTCAGATTAGTCGTTTTTGCGTGTTATATGAAAATGTATATATTTAAAATAATTGTTATTATACATATAAGTATAGGAAAATTTAATGCTGTCAATGTACAGGGTGGCCATAATTAAACTGCAAGTGTTCAAGGGATGCCGGAAAGAAAACCACTGCGAATATTCCAGTGAAATTTGGTATCTACACGTTTCAGAACATGCGTAAGTCAAATATGCAAGAAAAAAGTCTCTATTTTCACCCGATAGATGGCGCTGTTCAGTTTTTCAATGCTTATCGACGGCATATATGCACATTTTAAGCTCATCGAACAGTGTGAAAATAAGACCACATTTAGTAATGGTCAATCATGACTCTGAATAAGAAGGAACGTGCATTGTTAGTGAAGATTTTCTATCAGAATGGTAGCCACTATTCGGCCACTCTGAAAGAATACCGGCATATGAAACGATTAAAAAGCAGTCCAATGAGTGTGTCAATGGATTGAAAAATATGATTTCTAAATTTGAAGAAACAGGAGAACTGGTCATTATTCCAAGCACAAGAGGGCGGCGGGCATCCCGTAAACCCGGAAAGAGTGCAACAAATTGATGACGCTGTTGCTACTACGAATAGCAGTTCAGAAGTCAGTATGCTGCAACAAGTGAGCACAAGAAGTGTAGCTTGGACATTATCTCTTCCCTGGTCAACTGTTCATAAAGTGTTGCCCCACATTCTTTGGCATTATCCGTTTAAAATTAAATTGCTTCAAACATGTGATTGCATCTGGTGGTTTGCATATTGGGCACATCGTGTGATAATTTCATTCAATAAGTAATGGTTTAATTGTTTTCCAAAGCGTCTTTATGGATGGTTTAAATTGTGATCTTAATTTACGTTAATTTTTGATTACATGATGCTATAAAAAATTAATTACTGAAGTGAGTTGTATGGATGATGAAAGTGATTGTATGTAAGTGATTGAATTGTGTTTGTGATAATTAGACTGCAGAATAAATAGTTAAAAAGTATTATGACGAGTCATTCTTCACACTTGCCTTTAGCCGGATTCGAGTAAGTATAGAGGGTTACAGAGATGCTGAATATAATTGGTATATATATGAAAACATATCTATATATTAGTCAAAATTCTCATTAAATTATATCAATCGACAGTAATTTACCAGTATTTTATCATATAGTAGTCTAAAGTGCTAGTATTGTAGGATTTACAAGAACTTTTGCTTTTACAAATTAAGAGTAGTCGGCACCCCCTATCCCACTAATGTTAAATTGAGCATTTTTATGTACCTTTTTCTCAGAAACTATTAAATGTACAGACTTAAACTTTTGTCTGTATATCAACTAGACGTTTTTATTTAAAATGATCGGACGCTTTTTCAGATATATTGTTTAGTTTTTTTCAAAAACATTCATCGCAACAGTATCACTATGAATTTTTTGAAAAATATAATTTTTTTTCACGATAACTGACTTTTACAAAAATATTATGGGAATATTTATAAAAGCTCACTTCAGTATATATAGTTAGATATCAGTAATATTCAGTGAAGATTGCAAGTGCTTCCGTTGTATAGGTTCTAAGAAAATGGTACACGCATTTTTAAAAACACCGTTTTGAGATAATTGCATTTTTATTATAAAATGTCACTTCATCAAAAAAATTATGAATTACAATCTGCATTTGCACTATTTTTTTAAATATTAGCTTATTCTCAATAACTTTAAGACTTTTTACTTATTTCTTTTACTTAGATTTCTCAGAAAATGCATATATAGCATTTTTCACTTTTAATCTATTGAAATATTTTATAGCATTTACATCATTTTTCTCAAATTATACATCAATTTTTGAAAAATTTTCTGTTCTGATATATTATTGTCAACCAAGTTGATTATAAATCATTATAAATACCATGTGAAAATGTGTCAATACATGAAAATATGGCTTAGGTAATACATCATTATACGACATTTCGAAAAGTTTCATTAGTGTTTTATAAATTCACATGTAAACACAATTTCTTAAAGTATCAGAATTAAAAGGATTCTTAAAATATTACATAAATGGTATACAAAATAACAACAAGCAAACTGATTTTATGTTTCTAAACATGAAATTTGTGTATTTTTTGTATGTAACAAGTTTTGTGCAACGAAAAAGGGCATTGCATTTTGGGATATATTTATGTATCTTTTACTAAGAAACTATAGAACACAAAGCTTAAAAATTTGTGTGTGCATTAAATAAACATTTATCTTCATACAGAAGTGAAATATTTTTTAAAAATTGATCAGCCTGTTTAAAATGTAATTTTTGCATAGTAGAATAATGAATTTAATAAAAATTTTCCTTTTTTCTATGTTACGCCATCTGCTTTTTAGCTAAATGTCTGAGGAATATCTCAAAAATTTCACTTCTCAGTATATCTATATATATAAAGGAGAAAAGCGACTCACTCACTGACTGACTGACTGACTGATTGACTGACTGACTGACTGACTGACTAATCACGATATCTCTGGAACTATTCAACCTACAGACTTGAAATTTCGTAGACATGTTCCTTTCATAGAGTAGACATCAGCTAAGAACGGATTTTCCGAAATTCGAAACGCCAGGGGCGTTACGGGGGGTTAAGGGGCGTTAAAATAATTGTTTCCATGTTTAAACTACTTGATGTACAATCTTGAAATTGGGTAAGCAGATTCCTTTCAGAGAGTAGAGATCCGCTACAAAATGAGTTTGGTGAAAATCGACCCCCAAGTGGCGTTTCAGGGGCTTAGGGGGTGTTATAGATAATTATTTCCATTTTTAAACTATTTGACGCACTGTCTTTAAATTTGATAAACAGATTCCTTTCGTAGAATAATGATCAGTTACAAAACGGGTTTGGTGAAAACAGACTTCTAAGTGGCGTTGCGGGGGATTAAGGGGCGTAATAGATAAATATATCCGTTTTTAAACTACTTCACCTACCTGCTTGAAAATTGGTAGGTAAGTTTCTTTCCTGGAGTAAATATCCGCTACAAAATGGGTTTTGGGAAAATTGACCCCCAAGGGGTGTTGCGGGAGCGGGGGTTTAAGGGGCGTTATAAATTCCGATTTTTAAGTTACTAGACGTACAATCTTGAAACTTAGTAAGCAGATTCCTATTCATAGGGTAGAGATACGCTACAAAATGGGTTTCGTGAAAATTGCCCCCAAGTGGCGTTGCGGGACTTAAGAGGCGTTATAGATAATTATTTCCATTTTTAAACTATTTGACGCACAGTCTTTATATTTGATAAATAGATTTTTTTCATAGAGTAGAGATCAGCTATAAGAAGTTTTTGTGAAAACAGACCTCTAAGTGGCGTTCCAGGGGACTAAGTGGCGTAATAAATTAATATTTTCGTTTTTAAACTACTTGACCTACCTGCTTGAAAATTAGTAGTAATGTTTCTTTCATGGAGTAAATATCCGCTCCAAAACGGGTTTGGAGAAAATTGACCCCCAAGGGGTGTTGCGGGGGTGGGGGGTTTAAGGGGTGTTATAAATTCTGATTTTTAAGTTATTAGACGTACAGTCTTGAAACTTAGTAACAGATTCCTCTCATAGGGTAGAGATACGCTAAAAATGGGTTTCGTGAAAACTGCCCCCAAGTGGCGTTGCGGGATTTAAGGGGCGTTATAGATAATTATTTCCATTTTTAAACTATTAGACGCAGAGTCTTTATATTTGATAAATAGATTTTTTTCATAGAGTAGAGATCAGCTATAAGAAGTTTTTGTGAAAACAGACCTCTAAGTGGCGTTCCAGGGGACTAAGTGGCGTAATAAATTAATATTTTCGTTTTTAAACTACTTGACCTACCTGCTTGAAAATTAGTAGTAATGTTTCTTTCATGGAGTAAATATCCGCTCCAAAACGGGTTTGGAGAAAATTGACCCCCAAGGGGTGTTGCGGGGTGGGGGGTTTAAGGGGTGTTATAAATTCTGATTTTTAAGTTATTAGACGTACAGTCTTGAAACTTAGTAACAGATTCCTCTCATAGGGTAGAGATACGCTAAAAATGGGTTTCGTGAAAACTGCCCCCAAGTGGCGTTGCGGGACTTAAGGGGCGTTATAGATAATTATTTCCATTTTTAAACTATTAGACGCACAGTCTTTATATTTGATAAATAGATTTTTTTCATAGAGTAGAGATCAGCTATAAGAAGTTTTTGTGAAAACAGACCTCTAAGTGGCGTTGCAGGGGATTAAGTGGCGTAAGAGATAAATATTTTCGTTTTTAAACTACTTGACCTACCTGCTTGAAAATTGGTAGTAATGTTTCTTTCATGGAGTAAATATCCGCTACAAAACGGGTTTGGAGAAAATTGACCCTCAAGGGGTGTTGCGGGGGGTTAAGGGCAGATATAAATAATTATTTCTATTTTAAAACTATTAGACTCACAGTCTTGAAATTTGGTTAGCAGATTCTTCCCATAGGATAGAAATACACTACAAAATGTGTTTTGTGTAAATAGACCCCTAGGTGGCGTTGCGGGGGTTCAAGGGGCGTTATTGATAATTTTTTTGCATTTTTAATTAATTGGACGCACAGTCTTCAAATTTTGCTAAGCAGATTCCTTTCATAGAGTGCAATTCCCCTACAAAATGGGTTTTGTGAAAACTGACCCAGTAGTGGTGTTGCGAGGGCTCAATTGGCGTTATAGACAATTATCCCCATTTTTCAACTGTTAGACGTACAGTCTTGAAATTTGATAAGCAGATTCCTTTCGTAAAGTAGAGAACCGTTACAAAATGGGTTTCGCGAATATCAACTACCAAGTTTAATTTCGGTAGATTAAGGGGCGTAATCGATAAATTTTTCCATTTTTAAACTATTTGATCATCCTGCTTGAAAATTGGTAGGCATGTTCCTTTCATGGCATAGAGTTCCTCTAACAAAGAGTAAAACGAAAATTGACCCCTAAGGTTGTTTGCGAGGGGTCAAGAGGAGTTACAGAAAAAAATTCCTGTTTTTAATTGTTAGACCCATATGCTTGAAATTTTTTAAGCATGTTTCTGTTGTTGAATAGGGATCCACTAAGAATACATTTTAAGCAAATCAAGTTCTGCGGGGTTGCAGGGGGCTACTGGGACGTATTGACAAAAAAATTACTTTTTTCGAGCTACAAGGCCTATAATAATGAAATTTGGTTTGTGCATTTTTCTTTTGTTGAATTGAAATCCGCTAAGAGCGGTAATTTTGGAAAACGGCTCTCAACGGGATTACGGGGATATTGATAGTAAAACTTTTGTTTTTTTTTCTGTTAGATTTAGACTTGAAATTTGGCTTGCATGTTCAATTTACGGAGTAGAGGAATCTACTTGGTTTTTGAGTTACGAAAGAGCAAACATCATTCTATACTTCAATTTTAGAGATTTTTAGAAAAAACAAATTAGATGAGCTCTGCCCTTTTTTTTTTATCAACAGGTGACAGTTTCAGGTATACGTATATTTTTCAATTCAATCGAATTCTTAATGCTAGGACTTAGATATCAATAATTTATACATATATATAATCAGTAAAAATTTATAAAACATCATGAAATACCCAGCGAAGCGGGCGGGTAACGGCTAGTACAATATATATGCAATATAGAATAAATATATTTCAGTTCATGCATACAATTAATTTATAGAGAAAGAAGACACAAATTGAAAAATATTATCTTTATAAGATAGTAATACATGATTATATGGCATTTCGAAAAGTTTAATTAGTGTTTTGTATATTCACATGTAAACACAAATTCTTTAAATATAAGAATTAAAAAGTTTCTATAAATATTACATAAATAGTATCCAAAACAGCAAGAAAACTATTTTTATGTTTTTAAACATGAAATTTATGATTTTTTAGTATATAACAAGCTTAATGCAACGCATTTTGAGATATATTTATGTACCTTTTACTATTGAACACTAAAGCTTAAAAATTTGTGTGTGCATTAAATAAACATTTCTTTTTATACAGAAGTGAAATCCTTTTTTAAAAAATTAATCAGCCTGATTAAAAATATAATTTTTGCAGAGTACAATAATGAATTTAATAAAAATTTTCCTTTTCTGTGTTACAACATATGCTTTTTAGCTAAATGTCTGAGGAATATTTCAAAAATTTCACTTCAGTATACACAAGAATATATATGAAATATAAAATAAAAATTTCCAGTTCATGAATACAGAAAAAAAAGTAAGAACACACAGTAAGTTATAGAAAAGGGGGGGAACACTCAATTTAAAAAAAATATAATTTATAGAAAACAGTAGCTTTTGTATAAAATTTTATCTCATCAAAAAGATCCTGCACTGTAAACGGTTTTTACCTTATTTTTCTTAATATTATCTTTTTTTCTTTTATCTTTTATAATTTTCTTTGATCATCCAGAAAAAGCATGCTTGCTTTCATTAATTTTTCCCTATCGAGAATTTTCATGGCACTTACTGAATATTCTCCAGGTTCTACTTCCATTTACTGAAGCTTTTTTTATATAATTTGGATACATTACCATCATTAAAGGAACAAACAACATTATAAACACCAAGTGAAAGTGTTTCAATTTGCACAAATGTTGTTTTGGAAACCCGTGATAAAATGACATTAAGAAAACTTTCATTCGTTTTTTGTGTTTTTCGATGCAAACATTATTTCAACAAATCAGGATGGGAAAGATATCTAAATATAGAACGCATTGCTACTACATTAGCAACCGGAAGACTTTTTATGTTTGTAAGACTTACCCGATTCTTCAGCCTGTTTATATCCACACCATGAATTTTCACCGACAGGACAAAAACAATGTTTTTATGTGCCTATTTTTTACATATACAATATTTCGAAAGAATATTGACATCTATCACCTTACCTGTATCAATGCTGGTCACAGTAACTGCACCATTTGATGATGTGTAACCGTGCTTCTACCCTCTACCACAATATTATTACCTTCATTTTCACAAATAGCTTTCCTCGCAGTATTTTGAATGGAGTCCTCGTAAACAAGTTTTACAGCATTTGAGATTCGCTTACCGTAAGGAGAAAACCTTGTAGATGGTTGCCGAAGATTGATTATGCCGCAAAATATTCTACCAGGTTCTGCACATCTTCCAATGAAACACGTAGCATATACAAACCTGGTATTTATTGTGGCAATTTGCGTTCCTTCATGAATATTTAAAAAAGAGAATTCTACATCATATGGACAAGCACAACATTTCAGGACAAATTTCCAGCCCAGTTTTACCTTTTAAAACTTGCATGTCTAAACCTCTTTTACACATTTTACAATGAACTTCATTCTTGAAAGCAAATGCAAGAATATTTTAAATCATGACGGTATTTTAATACTTACTTTAATAAGAAGAAAAACTCTAATCAATCTTTCTTTTGCACATGACTCCTTTGAGGCATGTGCATGTTCAACTTGAGGATTCACATAAATATGTTTAAAGAAATGTTAGCATGATTGAGAGTAACCCTACCTTCTTAAAACGCACCTTTATGTTTTTTTTTAAATATTTTTTTCGATCTATACATATTAAGAAACAAAAAATTCAAAATTTCATAATTTGTGAATCTTAGAAATTTTATATATTTAATTTAAAAACCCAAACACGATAAAAATGTGTAGGCACTCCAAAATAGGTAAACAACCCTAACAGTTACGCTTGCAGTCAATCTACAGTTAATTGCGTATGGATAAATAAAACAGAGAGTGGCTTTGGAAAAGCTTCCCAGAATTAAAAGGTCAATGTTTACATTTCTATCTGTCAAAGGGGGCGGGGCTCATCAGCTGAATATTTTTTTTAAATAATTTTAACATACTTTTAATTAGTAAAATTGCAAGTATGTTACATCATTGGAAAGGTCCTGATTTGGGGATTTTAGAAACATCAAAAACTCAAAATCGATTTCCCGAAGGTGTTGACCCTACTGACTGATCTTAATTGTATATAATTTTATTTGCGGATGCTTAAATTGAGTTGAAAAATAATATATAATGAAGACCTAAAACAATTTGATAAAGTTCACATAAGCTTAAGGTAAATTAAAATATATGATAAAAAATCATTTATATATTTACCTACAACTTTTAACTGACGTATTATGTATACATGTTTTACAATACAAAAGGGGATTATTGTAAATTTATTAGAAATGCTGTGATTAAAATTGAACTGGTTAGAGTTCGAGATTAAAATGATCCATTAGGAAGTTTGAGCATGATAATTTTTTCTTTTCATCTCAGTGACTAAGCAAATCACATTCGTTCTTAACCAGTTTTTTCCCTTTACAAGTTTGAAAGACAGCTGAAAATCCGTTATGTAATATCCCAAGTTTCAGCTATTTAAGGGCTAATTACAATGCTGTGAATAATTAAACAATCTATTATGTGAAAATCTCAAGATGGAGCTGTTTTTCCGGAGAAGAAGCTTGTCTTTCGTGCATGTCACAGAGTTATGACCTATCAATTTTCAGCCAGCTCCTACCTAATTGAAATGTCACATTATGATGAACACGCCCTTTGACAACTGATTCCCCTTCTCTTTTTCTTACCGCCCCTAAAAGATGGAGATAAATTATATTCAATTACAGACATTAAACTAAATTAGTTTTAACTCTTAGTTATATATATATATATACATATATATATATATATGATTATATAAGTTTTTGAACTTCGTGTTAAGAGCTAATTTGGCTGTCTTCTCTTCTTCAGAAATTGTTCGGGAAGCGAAAAGAGGTCAAGAATTATTAAAATGCCTCCTCTGCAAATGTCACAATCGGTCATCTTAAATTTAACAAAGGACATAGATTGTGAATAATATGGTACTATCTTAGTTTTCTAGTTCAAAAATTAAGCTTCTCAAAAAAAATATTTAAACATATGTTATGAGTTTATAAAGACCAATAACCACTGTATTAGAAAATAACACGTCGAAAACAACTTTTAAAAAAATAGATAATATATGAATTTATTAAATTTATAAAATGAAACGAAAATCGTTTATGCGTGCGTAAGTCAACAAAAGCATTGCAATTAAGTACATTTGTTAAATGTTAACTAGATTAAATACTAAACATTAATTTAAATATTAAAGGATATATGTTATGTCTTAAATATACAAAAAAAATTTTAAGGAATTTTTCAAGGAAATAGATTTAAAGATTTTTCGTGGTAAAATGAATGGAATCAATTGGTTATGATGGTATTCAGGATTACGATTTATTCCCCAGGTTCTCGGTTAATCATAAGCTTTCCGTACTTTTTGTATTCCCGGGAGTTTGACTTCGTTCGCAGGAATTGCATGGGGGTTAAACCTATGAAGTAGCTATTTTTGACTTTACAGTGGATTTCAACATTGGATATACATTTTAGTTGACTATACTGTGGCAATTTGCGATCATTCACCTCAAACTTCCTGGACGGAGGCATTTTCGTTACACCAGCATTGGGATAAGAGTGTAATAAGAGAAAAAGTAACTTTCACGAAGGGTTGCTGAGAATTTATACAGCTTGTCGGGGAAAAGGGAAAATCCTTAAAACTTTTAGGCCAACTCTGTTCTTATCTGTCTATAGAAAATCTCTTCATCAATTGAAAATATATTTAGTTTTCGTAATTCGTAGCCTACCAGCATGACCAATCGGATCAAAGTTACGAGATTTTGATTTATGTGGATACCGTAAGTACTATTACTTAAAACTATTATTTATGAAATTTTTCAAATTTTTTTCGGATACTTGTTTTTATTATGATTTATTAATTGAATCAGCAATTTGAAGAAGGGAGTGAACCTCAAACTGTTTGAGGGAGAATATTTGTAAGAAATCTAGCAACATTTCTTATTCATTATTTTTTAAACCAAAATTTTTTGTGAGATTGTTATATTAATATTTATTTATATTTGTGTAACAATAATATAAAATTCCATAAGAAAGAAATCAGTTATGCAAAAGGACCTCTTATCTACAATAATTAATTTTTTTAACGTATGCAATCTTTACTTCAGCAGCCAATAAATTTTCAAGTATATTTATACTAATATTTACCTCTTAGTAGAGCAACTTCAGAGAAATAATATATTCAGCTTCAACTGATTAATTTTCAAATGCATGTGAGTCAGTAAAAAAGCATTAATTTCAGTAGTTTTTCTTTAAATGTGAATTTTTTCCGAGAATTTTAATTTACAAAATCTTTAATTGTAACATTTTTTCTATGTCACTAACAATTTTTGCTTTTAGTGCTAAAAGTGATAAATTTCATTAAAAAAATTGAAACATTTCATTTGGAGAAAGATTTTTAATCTGTGTATGTAATAAAGTTGAAAATAAAAATCGAGCCGATAACAGCATCGGCAAAATAAAAGTAGTGTGACATATTTATTTGCTACAATCAAAGTGAATTATTTTGCATTCGAATTTGTAATAATTTCCCTCTTTAGAATAATTATTTCTTTTTTATTTTCGAAACACTTCTTTCTATAGATTTCGTTATAATCTACATTTTAAAGTTTTTCATCAAAAAACTAGAGAGATTTCATTAAAGTACAAAAGCAGATTTTAAAATCTCTGTTTGTTTCACAAAATTATACTAATTTTTGCAGGTAGCATGGATGTGAAAATATATTTGATACACTGTTCACTCTTTTAAACCTTGAAACGAATTTACATCCTTCTACCCTGTGACCCAGCTAAAGGTTGAGACGGATCTATACGGTTCCTTCTACTAACACCATCGGGATTCCTTTTGGACATCATTTGTTCACTCAACTTTCTCCGAGGACAGGAAGCGTGATTATGCGAATTAAGTTTAATATATATATTCTGTATTAGCGAGTTTGGAAGGCTAGGGAAGTGAGAATTGAAGGCTACTGAAGTGAGGTTGGATGTGAAGAGAATAGATGAGAAACTAATTAATTCGGCAGTAAAACGTATACGTAAACAGTTGTGACGGGTCGATTCGCGAGATATTCATACTAATCCTCTTGGGGAAACTTTGGGGCTAGCATTTACATTAATTCACAGCCTTTCTCAAGAAGAACACGAGATTGATATATGTTAATTAGTTCAAATATATTAAGTCTATATAGGTTTTGAGGATGTAAAGAGAAACGGAGCCGTGAAGATGTCAAGTAAGTGTGAACACTGAAGTATTTACTTCACAAACGTAGCGCGCGTTAAGAAGTTAATTGCTGAGATTAAATTATTAGATTGAAGATTTAAGATAGTATAATCAGAATCGGCTATCGTTTCATTAGTGCTTGTTCTCCTTATCTATTTCTGGTAGTCGGGTTTACTTAGAATTGAATATTAAGATTAATCGACGCTTTAGATATCACTCCTAGGTTTCTTCTTATAATTTCACTTGTGATTGTTTAAGTGTTTGTTCAAAGTCTGAAGAAATCTAATTGTCATTATGGAGTTTGTTGGTGATGCTTTGTTCCCCCCCCCCCACCAGAGACGCGCGGACAGAGGGAGAGGAGTGTTAGTTAGGACACCTCCCCACATTGTGTACGAAGCGAGACGTTGGAATCTTAAAGAAGCACTTAGTTCCACTGTTGGATCCGTGTTAATATAAATGCAAGGATAAGAAGACCACAAGAGTTCATTTACTGTGATCTTGTTTCAAGTAGAAGTTAGAGAGTTGAACTACTAGAACGGTCCTAAATTAATCGACCTTTGTATAAGTTATCATAAGAGTAGATTTGTATGATCGGATATGTTATCCTCACGCCATCTTGTCTCACCTTCGTACTCTGACTGATCAAAATTATCCTATTTAGAGAGCATTATTTGTGTCTGAGTTGAATCTAATGATAAATAAATAATTGAAGTTCATCATATCGTCTGATGATTTAGATCCTCCTACACCTCTAGCCGGTTACAGGGAAGAAGGGATTTAATCCCTTATAAGGTGTGGAAGGAACTAAAGGATGATACGACATGATGGATTCCAATTATTTAGTTTATTACTATAAACAACTCAAACACAAATAACGCTAAGAATATGATAATTCAATTACGTAATAGAGCGAGAGAGAGACGAGATTCGCGTTTGGGGAGAATATGTTCGATATTGCGGCTCTTCTCTCTTTTATTATTACTTTACGCAGAGAGTATTTAATGTCCTCACTCCTACTTTAGCACTCTAAACATTATCTTAATATTAAGTTGACAATACCTAACTATAGGCAGTCTTCAAATCAATTGCAATTAGACTCTAACACTTCGTGGTTAGCTAAATTTATCACTTTCTTACTTTTGTTTACAAATTATCATCAATGCCAATTTACTAACTATTCATTATTCACTTTACTTCAAATCTACTCACAATTCACTAACTCTCAAACTCGCGAAGAAGGAATATATATATTAAAATTAATTTGCATATCACGTTTTCTTCTTTTAGGAGAAGATTGAGCAAAATCGCTCGCCAAAAGAATACTCAAAAGGAGTTGTTAGCTGAAGGTCGCGTATAGATCCGTGACAACCTTTTTAAATTTTATCAAATGATATAGAACATGCATTCTTAATTCTTAGTACAAATACAAGCGTTTAAAATCTGAAAATTTATTAATCGAAGCTAAATCAGAAATTGAAGGGGAAAAAACAATATTTTCCTTATTTTATGTAATTATTATTAATATTATTAAAATATTTTTTTAAATTTTTTTTTTTTTAATTTTGATGTTGGGAAATCCTGCGAACTCCCAAGAATGGAAAAAACCGGTAAATCAAAAACCCTAATCAGGATCACACAGGTCCGTTAATAATGAGTGGATCTTAAAATATGGCTTTCATAAATCATTGGCATGAGCTAAGAATATTTAGAAACTTTTACAGACCGCGCAGCAGTTAAGTAAATGGTAAAAGAAAAGTGCAAAATAATAATAATATACAGGATATCCGATACTTGACGATAATAGCGGTGAAAGTAGGGTCCAATCTGTTCTGAGAAAAATAAAAACAAAAAAATGTCAGTGCACTTTGCTTAGTGAGACGAGCAATTTTTGAAAATGTGGAAAATTGACACCCTTTATCCCATCCTCTGCAATTTCACGATAATTTTCTCACCCATGTTACCTGGACTCTTAGTCGCAATCACAAATTCGGAGAAAACAGTTGGCTGATTTAGTTCAAATTAATCTGGATTGTGTGAGTTCGGTTTGAGAAAAAGAGACCTTCTAACTTGGCTCTCCATAAAAAAAAAACTATTGCGCACAACCGCAGGCAAGATTCTCAAAAGTCGGCTCATTTC
>BMAO01001163.1:0-11882 GCA_019973975.1 Trichonephila clavata
CCCGGCACAAACGTTGTTTTGCCATATAAATTATTTCTAGAGAATATTTTGGTAGTCAAATAAAAATTAACTAACTCATTGTAAGTGGGTAGGAATGTGGTATATGACTGAAAGAGGAATGGAGCGCTGTGAACGATGACGGTCTATAAAAGTAACAAAACACCAAACATTCATTTTTTGAATTCTTTGTACTTTTATTATTTTAACTAATAATTTTCAAATTACATCTCTATCACAAATTATGACAATTAAAAATAACTTTATCAGTCTCTTAGGGCAAGGAGTGTACGGTATTTTTAGTGAGTCCATCTTTAGCCAACACAAACAAACTAGATGGCTTACCCACGCGAGAGCATATCGCGTATAATTGTCCGTGGGATAAACACGGTGTGCCCAAATCTAAGCCACAAATAGACATCGTTTGGCCTTGAGACTTATTGTTTGTCATTGCGAATGCCAATCTAATTCGAAATTGAATCCGTTAGAATTCAATTAGCACATCTGTGGAAATAATAGGGATTCGTGGTAGTAATACATCTCCTCGGAAGTTGCCATTCAAAATGCTTACCTCGACAACGTTTTTTATCAATTTTTTAATGATTAATAGATAGCCATTGCACGGCGGTGGTGGGTTCCGATTACGAAGCAAAAATAACCGGCGATCCAACCTTCAGTTGTAAATGGTACGGTGGCAAATCGTTGACATACACATTTCTTGCTGCCAAAATTGCTCTTCCTGCCAGCCACTCATGATTCAAGTATTGTATGTGTATATTGGGAAATATCTGGTCAATGAGAGCATTTTGTGAGTTACGATTGTGCAGAAATCGTTTATGCATCCAGTGTTTTCATGTACAGCTACTTTTCCATCTCCGATATCTAACAGTTGCTTTGAGAATGTTTCAGCGGATGGATCTTAAAGCATTTGAATGTGCATATTTACTTTTAGCTGTACTTTTTCAATATTACTCCGCATTGGCGATGATTTCAAGCAAGCGTTGATCTCATTAGCGCACGTTGAACGTGGATTGACGTGACCATGGTTCAGGTGGTGTTTCAAGTTCTGGTAGTTGCACTTTTCCTGACTCACAACACCGCCCGGCCTGGCTCATTTTTTAAATTTCAGCGCATTGCAATGCGGACATTCCTTGTCCATAGCACCAATTTCCACATTCGAATGAGCGTAATATTTAACATCGCGCTCATACTCGAATGCTAGACGACGGAATGAATCGGATGTAAATGGTCGATGTACTTGTTGGCGTTGTTGGTCATTTGCTCTGCGTGTGTCTGCGTCTTTGTTCTAAACGTCTTTGTTGATTTTGTTCAACTCGTGCCTATTGTGATTGCGATTCACGCAAATGCACCATGTTCACACACACATCTTCATTATCCTGTTGGATTTGTTCGCCTGTTATTTGAGCTCTTCTATTTCACATGGCTGATGATTTAGTCGTTCGACGGCCCAAATCAGACCCTTTGCGTCTGGCTGGCATTGTTCACTGTACAAAACCCACAAATAGATCAAATTGAAGTACTTAATGCTAGGAAACAATATATGATAATGTATCTGTTCTTTTATTATTTTACCTATACCTTTCACAATTATAAAATACGTATATATTTATCTTTTAATTGAAAATGTCTCCCGAAAATTTAGCACGCACTGAGTATTACCGTTTTGTTAACTGCGTTTAATAATAAATATACTAATATATAAGAACTCATAAATGTCTGAAAATATTCAGAAGTGGTCTATACAGGTAACACAATAGTTGTTGGTGGGAGCTCGAGACACGTTTTGAAAACTATTGATTTATATGAGATCACTTAATTAACTGAACGTGAGAGCTATCTTGAGCAAAATGGCAATAACTGATCTCGTGTTTTTTATTTGAAATAATGATAACGAAGTAAAAGCGATTAAGTTTTTCGCAAATATTTTTGATATTTTTGTTTTATAAACGGTGCAATATATGAATTTTTAAATTAAAGATATATACAAAAAATAAAAATATATAAACTTTTTACTCGCCAAATTTGGTGGTTTTTGATTTGTTATAGACACCCCTTTTGCTAGTGTAACCCATGGGTAGTGTGATTTGGACAGAGGAACAGAGAAAAGTCACATCTGGCGCGAAACCGATTTTCGACGCCAAGCGAAATAACACACAGAGTAAAACAATTGCGCGTTTTAAGGTTTTTAATTAATATCTTTTCAACTAATTGCAATATCGCAATGAAAAATAGTTTACATCCTATTCTCAGACCTACTGAATATACGCACAAAATTTCAGAAGAATCGGTCAAGCCGTTTCGGAGGAGTTTGGTTACATACTCTGTGACAGGAGAATTTTATATATTAGATAAATCAATGTGACATTGTTGAAAAATTTAATATATAATACAGCATTTTTACAGTTTTTTTTTCAAAACTTTCTCCTCTATCCTTTCCTTCTTAAAGTTTAAGGAACTAAAAGTAAAATTTTTGTCAAAATATTAAAAAAGGCGTTGTTTAAATGAAACAAATAATCCAGTTTAAGTTACTTTGTAAATGATAATCTATCTTTTTTCCTTATAGTTCAGAGCTCCTTCAACTTATACATTGAGGAGCTCATCTAACTAAACTATCTTAACTTTTGTTAATACACTCCAAGTACAAAATCCCAAGATATAAGAAAAAAGATAAACACTTTTCTTTTGCACGCCTTTCTTACATTATTTAAGCACTTTTTTGTTTGCATCTTCAGTGATGCATATACTCGATGTCCAAAAAAAAAGTTTCTCAAAAACAGAGTAAAATCATGTTCCTACACATTTTATCAGACACTCAAAGAGTGACAAAACACTACCATCATAGATGGGGTAGCGACAAGGGAGATCAAAAGCTTAATGGTCAGATATGACACGATCCTTGCTTTTCTAATTATACTTGGAGAGCCGAAGAAGCCTATTTTTTTCTCTTCAAGAAATCTCTTGTCAGGTACTTCCTAAGAAAGTATTCTTCAATATAGCCATCCTCACTTCTTGTGTATTTAGAAGTGAGATGCAAGAACTCGTAGGCGTTTTCAAAAGTATGTTGGCAGGTGTATTATGTGAAATTTGTCTTTGTTATCTTTCGATCTCTTACCACCTCCTCATTTTTTAGATTAAAATGGAATTCTGTAAAGTATAACGCATGAAAAAAATTGATTTAGAGAGATAAGGAAAACTATAATAACGTTAATTTTTATGGTGATAAATTGTATCACGTATAATTTACGAGAAATTATTTTTGGGCTACATTATTATTATTATTATTTTACAAATGATTCTGTTGTTTTAATAAAGAGGATTTATAATATTTTTCGCAATTTTGTTTTAAAATAAAAATACATTTATTTGTCAAAATATAAAACAGATTAATAAATTTTTTTAATAAAATTTGAGTTACATATATTCTGAAAACTTTCTTCATATCTGGAATTGGATAGATATATTTATTGATTTCAGTATATTATCTACAACATTCTACCAAAGAATAGCTTGCTTTATTTTCAATAATAAATAATAATAAAGAATAAGATGTACAAATTATTACTTGATTTTGTTAAAAAAGTTACAAAGAGATACAATCACCATAGTCTGCGCAAATAACGCAGATGATACCATTCTCGGAAGATTTGGATTTTAACCCAATGTGGTGGTAGATGTAGAAGCCATTTAAAAAATCACAGACTGGAATAAATCTCATAGACATTTATTAATGCAGTAAATCAAAGTTTGTGTTGGGAAAATCAACTAACACGGAATAATAGAAAGAACTATACATCGATTATGAATTATAATCAGAAAAGACTACTGCCACAATTCTGAAAAGGATTCACTGAGTTTGGAAGATCCTTCACAAACTAACTTACTGAAAGTCACAATTATGCAATTGGATAGATCGCCTGACAGAGGAATGGTTATGGCCATTAAAGTTGCGAAAACGACAAAAGGAATGCCAAATTCTCATGAAATAAAGCAAATTAAGGGATGTACAATTTATTAGGCGTTTGGGGCAAGTGAACAACGCAAGAAGGAGAAATGGCATCTTAAACTCTGTTTAAAAGGAAAGTCACACAGGGGAGCTATCATTAGGAAATCAATTTGGAATGTTGTTTGCTTCTGATAAGATCATGTTACGTCTCGTATAAAATGAAGAAACAGTTACCACGTGTAGGGATTCTATAGTGGCAATATAGTGCCCTATTAAGATTGTAGTGTATACTTTCGAGATATTTCTGCCAACATTGATCGAAATCCATTAGCTGTTATGTGTATATGGAATTAAGGTGTTCAGAAGTATCAGTTTTGAATGCAATGGAGGATCTCAATGGACTCCCTCTACTAAATCTCGAGAGGACAATTGTGTTGTCAGGTCGGTTTTGTAGGATCATACAGTCAATGATTGGAACTAGAATTAGGAAATGGACTTGTTTGTCGTAAGAACACTGAGATAGAATCTAGAGCGACTAAGGCTGTCTATATGGAGAACATTTTTGCCTCTGACATGCGCAGTAGAGACGTAGCAACAACGGCTTGTCCAGGGATTAAACTTGGTACAGAGCCCGAGTTTTATGTGCAGCAGCGTATCTGAAGGCACCGATGAAAACACATGGACCCTATTTGCATTCGATGCATTCATGTAGGTCTTATATCTTATGTGATGACCTAGATTGCCATTGAGACCTAATTTATATAGATTGAGGTTGTTAACAGCAAGACACATGTCCGCAAGTTCAATACGACGAAGTAAAGAGCATAGCAAACTGTTTTCCTGGCTACCATTTTTGGTGCTTCAATTGAAACTTAGGTATAATTATGACTGATGACAGTGGTTAGTCCAAAACAGGATAAAAGAGTATCATGGCATCGTCTTTTCAGATGAGTAAAGAGTTTGTGTGCAGAATCATAATGAATATATGCGTATCCGGATGCATCTGCGCATTGATGGAGGAGTGTGTTGCCTACTTTTGGTGTGAGGGTATAGAATGCCATTGGGTATATTTCACGTAAACCTATTTTTGTAGTAGCTAGTATTACACATTTTTTAGATATTACAGCTGATAGTTTTTTCCTGTACCGATGCCTCGTAGACATAAACTTCTATCAGGATAACACATTATTGTATGTTGTTCGTCATGTATATCAACGCAGAGAATCCATTCATTAAAAACACATTACCACAAGATGTTGAGTTAAATGGCTACTACAATGATTCATGGAGTGGGACACAATCTAGAATAATATGGAATAACTCACTCGTATTAGTCATCCTAGCTAAAATCGACTCAATGCCTAATCATGTTAAAGCTCTTTTAACTGCATGTTTCAGCAACCTGTGTATGAATTACGGCTACTATATACATCTAAATATTGCTTAAAATTTAACTCAAGTTTTCTCTGTACAATGTATTGTGTGTAACATACGTAAAACTATATTTGCTTTTCTTCCTGGTGTTGCAATTTTAATAGCCAGCAGTTTTTTTATTTATAGATCCTTCAAATAAATTTATATAATACTGGATACCTACGTAAGATAAGTTCACAATAAGACGGTGGCAACTGTATATGTTGATGATATTTATATTTATAATGATAATAATTTGTAATGAATACATATTAAAATAAATTCTAATAAATGATTTATTGATAATAATTGTATTTTAATAATATGTATTGAAAGTGTAAAATTTTAAACTCAGCGATATAAAAATTTGATTACTTTATATAATTTTTTACAAATTAAGGTTTAAGATAAGGGGTTAATCTATGAATCTTAGTTTCTTATTCCATTGAGTTTTGGCATAGATGTCATTCAGCAAGCAGCATCTATATATATATATATATATCATTCCATGAATTTTAAAGTAAGTTTGTGCATGAAAATCATACTTCAGTGCTTAATCCAAAGATTTCAACAGCAAATAAATCTAATAAATCTCTTTAACCAAAGGAACTGCACATATCTTATAGAGAAAATATCCAGGAGTTAAATGAGTAAGTACTATGGATCGTAACTCCAAGTTATCACAAAATGTGACATTATACAACAATGCTTTAGCAAGCTTTCACTCACATTTATCTTCTCTAGGGCTAATTATGGCGTTGTTTGTCACGAAATCATTGCCTTGTGAATTAAAGGTGTGTATACAACTAAGCATTTCTGTATAAGCAAACGTAAAGTATATAGAAATGTCAAAAGGGAAATACGACGGTTGAGAAACTATTAAGAGTATACGGAGAGAATAATTAGTGAGATTAGACGGTTTCCTGACGGACTTATTTTAAGATATTAGTAAGCCGCATTCAAATCTAGCAGAAAGAGTACTTTAATAAATAGTTTTCATTTTAAGTCCAAGTATAATATATATTATGTCAGAATTCTTTTACGGAAACTGCTGTATGCATACAATTGCTTTTGTAATTTTATTTTAATTTATTAGATAAACTATTAAATCCACTGCGATATCTGAATCCAATGAATTTCAAATTCTTAATTCACCGCGAGTTTAGTATCCACCCTTATTTTGCCTATTTTCAGACACAGATTAGACTACGTTGAAAGTGGACTTATTCTTGAAGATTGTACATTCCATCAAGAATATTCGCTTTCCTAAACTACTTAATTGTGAGAGTCAAAATCATTGAATACCATTTGAAAAAGCACTTGTATATAGGTGAAAGGATTTCAGTGGAATGGGTGCGATGATGATAAGACTCTGTTCTGATATCATCTTTGAGTAAATTTCCCTATATTTGGACGTATTAGTCCCTGCTGTCTTTATCGCTTGTCTGAGAACTGATAATGACGAATACTATTCATGATAGTGCTTTAAATGTGGCTCGGCGTTCATGTTATATTTAACTACGCTGCTTTCTGAAAAATGTATTAAAAATAGTTGAAAAAATTTGCAAATAATGTTGATTGGTGTTTTTCTCTAAGTAAAATATCGAGAGTTTAGTTGCTTTGACTAATGGCTTCCGTTTTTCAATTGCACATACTATTTCAATGGGAAACTTAAACTCATGCTAAGCGTAATCGTATATATAATAAGACATTGATATACGTTAAATTTAAATGATTAGACATAATCAAATTATAACGGCATTTATATGCTGTAAAATTGATATTTCTCCTAACATCATTTATTTAAGCTCCATCACGTTTATTTTCTATTGCGTACATTTTGAATTTAAAACATGTGCATTTCTTTCGGGATATATCATAGAAATTTTAAACTACACCATGATTCGGTAACCTCTGAATATATGATGCTAAATAATGTTCTTCGCCTGATTCCGTTTTTTATGTTTTCTTCATACCCTTATATGATTATCAGGAGATTCCAGAGTAAATTTAAACTCACCCATTAACAGGTTTTTTCATCAATCTGAGACAGTCCAATTGACATATACACGTTGCCACCTTAAGATTGTTTCTCTGGATTGTATTGTTTATGAAATAGAATCACGTAAGACTATTAAATACATTCCTATCATGTGAATTTTTCGATGCATAGTATGTACGAGTAATATATTTTCTTCGCAAATGACTCTCTTATAAGAAGTAAATGCGGCAGATGTTGCATATCATTCGCTCTTCTATAGCAATATATTGGTCATCAGAGTCGGTAGTTGATGCTTAGATATCCTAATATTAGCAACTCTTTGGTCGTTTCACAATAGTTTCCGTACTCAAGAAATTATCAAATGATCAATGCAAATAAAAAAAATCGATGTCTTTGTTCTGCTGCAATGTATGACCAAAAGCCAGGACTTCTTATCTTCCATTCGTCAGTTTTCAGCAGTCGAGATACAGATATCTTCACAAGTGCAAAAATAATCTGGCTAGAGTACTTTGCACTAGATTGGAAATGGACCTTTTTAATCATTTCTAAGTCCTTGCTATTTCAACAGCTGTTTAATGTACGTATTAATAATGATTGATTCATAAATCATTAAAAGCAATCATAATTGACATTAAACATGTTTGCATACTACCATTTACATTGAGTTTTTATACTATTGAAAATCAAATATGTTGTTTACATTGTAAAACAAATTTTGTTTCCTTCATTTTTGGAGACAAGTGTTAAAAATTTCATTAAAATGATCTAATGCATAAATAATTTTATGTAATTTAATAAAGTGTTATTTGTTGAATTACATTATTAAATAACTACATGAGTAAAAATCAATAATATATATATAAGAATGTTTTACTAAATTTAAAGACACATCTTTAAATTCCTAGGGTTAGCTCAGGCTAACCCTAGCTAGGGCTAGTTAGGGTGTCTTTATTTCAGTCGTATTTTAAGTTTATTATCTTTAAAGCGTTACGTTATAATATTCCATTTTCTGTTTTATTTAATGATAGAGCTAATTTGTCCACAAGAAGTACTATAAATTTGTCAAAATGTTCTATGAATCGTATTGTATTTAGTTTACATGCTTAAACACTAGTTGGGAGTCAAAAAGAGAAGTTTTTGAGAAGTTACAATTTTAATTGGTCAAAGAGTTTGCCACACAAGTTTTCATAGGACATTTTATCTGGTATAGTAAAAATCATATATTTTTTTCATTGAAAATGATGAAAATGGGAACAATTAATAAGCCTATTTTTACAATCAATCACTTTCTGTACTTAAAATTGATATAAAACACATAAATTTATTGAAAATGTACAACTTCTTAGCCTTATTCAATTTACTTAAATTCTCCCGAATAAGTTATTATTAAAATAAACTACAAACTCTTAATTGTGTACATTAAATTTTTAAACAATATATGTTTTCAATAATGCTGTGTGTATGAATTGTTGATATATTTTCTTTTTAAGTAATTTTACAAATTTTGATTCCGTACCATATAAATTACAATAAAATATCAATTAATGAATAAAGCTATTTAAATTTTACTAGAAAAAAAAGATTAGCAAATACATATCTATTTAAAATATTGCGTTATTGCATCATGCTCTGGTTCACAGTTAAAGCGTTCTGATAATGTAAACTGCTATCTCAATCAACTTAGAAGACCAGTCAGTAAATGTCTACTAAGCACGAGCATTTGAAATGAGATGGTATTATATTTGAGGTAAGACAGTCCATTGTGTGCGTCTTACATAACCGATGGCACGGACCTTCAATTAGTTCTACTCATAGATCAATGCTCAAACATGCTGTATCCACAATGTTTGAATACGATTCTTAGCTGTCCTAGGTAGTTTCCCAGAATTCCGTGATTCTTGGTTACTGCAATTTACTTAATAAAGCCTTAATTGTTCAGACACGTACCTTTCGATGGGTGAGATAAAGATTATACTACAGTATATTTAGACTAGAAATTATTGGAGACGAGAAAGCCATTGAATTGTAAATAAGTATTTGCCTTGGTTTCCAAAATTTCTACATGGATGATTAACACTTCAATTATTGAAATTGTTAGAAACTTAGAAAAAAAATAAGCAATTATGTTAACTAAAGTATTTTTTTTTTAAATTTTGCTTTTTAATATTGTATAATAAAAATTTAGATTTAATTAATAAGTATATTTGAAATGTAGGATTTCAATTTTCAAATGAATTGAAATAACTGTTATAAAGAAATAATTTATGTGGGACGGCGTCTAGGGAAGGTTCAAATTTAATGTTAAATGATCACAGAGAGTTAAAATGAACTAATTTATTAAAACACAACCAAAACATTTAACTATTTACAAGGGGTTTCAAATAATTAACTCAAGAGCAATTTTACTACGGTGATAGCCCCATACTAATTCGGAAAAACATGCATTCACTCTAAAAAAATGAAGAGACAGATTCTTTCCGACCTACCTTCGTGCAATCTTTCGTGCAACTTCCAGTTTTCCGCCACATCATAGATATGACATCACTGTATCGCGAAGCGTAGATTCACGTGGTTTCTATTAGTTTCGCCATCTCTTACAATTCAAATAAGAATAAAAAGAAATAAAAAAAACCTCCATCATTTTCCTACATTTATGTATGCTAGATATTGCAAGAATCTCAGAAAGAAGGAAGCATCTCAATATAATTTTACACATTTATTAAGCTTACTTTTTTGCTATGATCTTTATCCTAATTTAAAGTTTAATCATAAAAGATTAAATATCATAATACATCAATTTCTTTAATACTATGTTTTATATTTTTTCTTCAACAATCTCAATCCAAAGATTAATTAAATTTAAATAGCAAATGTGACTGAAAATATTTCCAAATTTTCAATTTATAATCAAATCAGATTACAAGCTAAAGTAATTAATCTTGCTGCATGAAATGTTGCTTTATTCCTTAGAACTTTATTAAATTAGGGGCAAATACACATGTAATTATTATGTTCTTATAATACATATTTCAATACATTTATTAACCATCTTAAAATATTAAATTTCAAAAAATAATATAGAAATAAAGAAATTTCTTGCCTGGTTCAGCTTTAGAACTGCTACAGTTGTCGAAGTTGAGAAATACGATCCAAGAAACCAAACAAAAATTATTTAATGAGTTATCACAGTTTCTTCTTAATACGGTATTTCCTTGAACATTGTACAGTTTAATTTTTTAGACATATATGCAACTCCAAAAAGTAGATTATAAAATTTGAGTGTTCCCCATAACTCCAGAATACGAAGCGAACAAGCATGCAGTAGACCAAGTTATTCACATATGTGTGGGCATAATTCGATCGTCTTCTAATAAGAGTATCAAAATAAAAATTTTAAAAAATATATAATTGGGGATTGGAAGGGATTCATGCTAGAACAAAAATAAATTGTAAACAAGTATATTGTTGAACCGTATTATTTTCAAAATGTGTAAAAGAAAGGATTTGGGTACATTTATATATATATATATATATATATATTTATTTCACACACACACACATATATATACTGTTTTAAAAAATGGTACTATATTCTATTACGTAATTTTACTATAAATATCTTGCAACATCAGTAACACATCAAACGAGTAAAAGATAAAGAGTAAAGAAAAAATAAGTAAGATATCTACTGGGGTAATTCTCTAACAGTACCGTGTACAGAGACTTGGAATCACATTAGAATGCCGAATGGAGTAGTTACGAGCTATGTTGTAAACAAACAGATAAAAGAAAAACAGCAAGAAATTAAAGGGACAAAAACAGTTTTTTTGAAGGTTTGTACTACAACAGGTGTTCAAAATTACGTCCAGAAGTCGTCCGGATGGCTTGACAGCGTCACTGTATGGAATTCTTTACGTTCTGGAAAATTCCTCCTGTTAGTGTTGCAGTAAATGGCATTGAACGAATTGTTTCGTGAACACCGATCCTGCCGGAAGTCGTCATTTGCAGGATGTAGGATAGACTCGAATTCAAACGAGGAACTGGTTGATAAACTTACCGTGTAAGGAGTTGCGGATTGTTACGAGCACGCCATTCTGTAGCTCTACCATGAATGTTACCCAATCAGGCGTGTTCCAGATCACACAGCCTTCACAAGTTTAAACAGATGGTTACGTGTGGCTGGTTCTTTAACTAGAGCTGCAATGAGTCCACAGCGAATGACAAGGACACCTGGCAATGAGGAAGCGATCTTAATTCTGGTAAGACAATCCAAGAACGAGTACTCGATATGCCAAGACTCTTCCAGAACATAATTATTCCATGCAACACCACTGTCAGGCCTTTCAGGTGACTTCTATCATAATTTAGAAAATCTGTTGGTGTACAACCTATCAATAAAATATTTTTGGTTTCAATAAATTGTTGCTGTTTGTGTTTTTTCCTCTGCTTCTTTACACCATAGCTCGCAACCACGGCATTTGTAACCTTGCATTTCCTATGTGATTC
>BMAO01001164.1:0-39903 GCA_019973975.1 Trichonephila clavata
TATTTTCATCTGTTTGTGAGGAATTGTTAACAATTATTGTTTTAGCAGCCTGAGCGTAGGTTTGAGATGGTTGTGGGCTATTAATTTTCGGGCTTCTGGGTAAGATATGTTACTATTTGTTTTGATTTCCTGAATTTGTTTTTCGGTTTTCCACTTAGGGCAGAATTTGGAATCAGCTGTATGAGGTTTGAGAGCAATTAATACATTTAGGCTCTAGAGAGCAATCTGTAGAGGAATGCCCTACAGATGCACACCTAGAGCACGTTAGTTGGCCACGGCAGGAAGTTTGTGAATGTCCGAACCTCTGACACTTGAACAGCGCAGAGGATTCGGTATATAAGGACGGATTTTACAGTTTAGGTAACCAGCTTTTATTGTGGAAGGAAGTTTCGGGCTATTGAATGTTAAAATTATATGTTTCGTAGGAATTATTGCAGCATCTTTTTTAATTGTGATTCTCCTGACCTGAATTACACCCTGATTGGAGAATCCATCGAGGATTTCCGAATCGGGGGTGTTCAATAGGTCAGTTTCAGATATGACACCTGGCAAGTGTTCAGAGATTTATGAGGACTTATTGATACGGGTAAATCTAGAAAAGTTTTTGCGAGAAGAAAAGATTTGGTTTGTACGGCAGAGAGTGTTTCAATTAATATATCACCGGATCGCAGTCTTTTAATAGATTTAGGTTCACCACCTATACCTACAAGAGCTTTGTGAATAGCAAAGGTGATTTAGTCGACATTTCCGTTGTTCGTATAGAAATTAATAAAAAACTCGTATTACAGAAATCTGATCAATGGTTAGGGTGGGTAAAACAAGGCCTTTACCCGGGCACATCAGCATTGGATCCATAAAGAAACGAAAATTCATCCTGGCGTGGCTCCACCCACCACGGAGTCCAACAAGGGAGGCAGTGTGCCGGTCAACTGGCAAACACCAGGCACGGCGCTTACCTGGGTGAGTGAGGAGTGTAGTACTACAGCATCAGGGCGAGGATACAACTGGGTAAACCCGCCACCCCTTGAGTGAGTGAGTGAGTGAATGTAGGGTTTTATGGCGCAAGAGCCGATTTCGGCTAAGCTGCGCCAATCAATCGTTAAAATATTAAAATCATTAAAAATACTCGCATATAAAAGTTCACATAAATAAGCAGCAAACAGATTTTGGTGGGGGATGCCCCACCAAGTCAAATAGGGTTAAAATTATTCAGAGGAGAAAAAAATATTTTTATATATAGGTAAAAGTTTTAATATAACAAGATTTTGGTAGAGATTAACCCCACCAAGTCCGATAAGTATGATTCATATAATTTCAATTTCTGTGTTTCGTAGGGGTTAATAACTTACTTTCAGTTTTTTCTTCACCCTTTCTTGGAATAATAACGTGCAAAAATCCCTGCTGTCTCCAGGTCTCATTTTCCAGTACTCTTCCGACAAGAATTTTATTGTTTCCTTTTTCGGTGTTTCCACCTCTTCTTCTACGTCATACATAATCATGTCCTCATCTGAGGTGTCTTGAATAGGTGTACTTTTTTTCGGTTTATGGGGTGCCATTTTAATCTCTATTTTTGGTTTTCCAGTGTTAGATATGTTTTTGGTAGGACGCCTTTTTTTACGATGTTTTGAAGCCTGAGATACAGAAGTTGTATCTGTTGATGCTAAGCTATTGGATTCGGAAGTAGTAGCTATGGTACTAGATGTTGTACAGAGAGAGAGACAGGTGGGAGTTTCAACAACAACAGAAGAGGATGAATAGTTGATTTGAAGAGGATTCAATAGGTGAAAACATATTATTGGTGGTGGAAAGTACTTTATTAGATAGAGGAATAGGTGGCTGAGATTCTGACATAGTAGCTGCTATTGGAGATGTGGATGGCAAGAGATCTGCTTGAGCTGAAGATGTAGAGACTGATGGAATAGAGAGAGATAAATTTTGTTTCGGAAGTGAAGAAGCTTGAAGTAGTTTTAATGGTGGACATATAATTTTAGTGATATTTTCATCTGTCTGTGTAGAAGAGGATGTTATTGATGATTTAACAGCCTGGGAGTATGTCTGTGATGAAAGAGGGGCTAATAACTTTCAGGCTTCTAAGTAAGTTATGTTTTTATTAGTTTTAATTTCTTGTATTTGCTTTTCTATTTTCCACTTTGGACAAAATTTGGAATCGGCGGTATGGGGTTGAGAGCAATTAATACATTTAGGCTCTAGAGTGCAATCTGTAGAAGAATGCCCTACAGATGCACACCTAGAGCACGTTAGTTGGCCACGGCAGGAAGTTTGTGAATGTCCGAACCTCTGACACTTGAAACAGCGCAGAGGATTCGGAATGTATGGACGGATTTTACAGTTTAAATAACCAGCTTTTATTGTATTTGGTAGTTTCGGGCTATTGAATGTTAATATTAAATGTTTTGTAGGAATTATTGTACTATCTTTTTTAATTGTAATTCTCCTGACCTGGATAACACCCTGATCAGAAAATCCCTCAAGGATTTCTGCTTCAGGGGTGGTCATCAAGTCAGTTTCAGAAATGACACCTCGACAGGAATTTAAAGATTTGTAGGGGCTGACTGATAAAGTTGAATCTAGAAATGTTTTGGCTAACAAAAAAGATTTCGCTTGCAGTGAGGATGAAGTTTCTATTAACAAATCACCAGAACGCAATTTTCGAACAGATTTTGGATTTCCACCTATTCCGTGAAGAGCCTTTTGTATGGCAAACGGAGATTTGCGTGACATTTCATTATTAGGTAAAGTTAAAATCAAAAATCGTGCATGTTTAGCAATATCGTCAATGTTTGAGTTGGGTAATACGAGGCCTTTACCCGGGCACGAAATTTCAAGATCCATGAAAGAGAGATGGTATTCATCCTGGTGTGGCTCCACCCACCACGGAGTCCAACAAGGGAGGCAGTGTGCCGGTCATCTGGCAAAAACCAGGCACGGCGCTTACCTGGAGTACACCCAGAATATAGTGCTACAGCATCAGGGCGAGGATCCAACGGGTAAACCCGCCACCCCTTATCTGCAGCACTAACCCTACAGCAATGTCTCCGAAGAGACTCATCACCAGCCGATTGACAGGAGCGGGCTCACTCCTGCCACCCGTCTACAGCGAAGCGTGGGCCAAAGGGAACGCAAAAGGTATCCCCAGGACACCATTTTCCTCCTTACGGGACGCCGCACACGGCAAACATGCGGGTCGGAAAACCAACGTTGTTAGTAAGAAAACAAAGAAATAATGCGAACATCAAAATAAATCACCAAAAAAATTTTAAACGAATTGAACGCAATACAAAACGAAAAATATAGTATTAATAATGAATATTGTGAGTAATCTAATAAAAAATGAATCGATAATTTTGTATATGTAAATTTCGAAAAATTGTCTGTAGTCTAGACGGGAAAAGAAGAAAAGGGAAAATTGAATGACAAGAGGGTCGAAAATAGAGAAGGATCACTAGGGTACCCCGGGTTCGTGACACCCGAATTTACCAAAGACAGCAAACCCCTTGGGAAAAGGAAAAGATCACTAGGGTACCTCGGGATTGTGACACCCGTACTCACCTAAAGAAGGTGAGCCCCCTGAGGGGCCCGCCACCCCTTATCTGCAGCACTAACCCTACAGCAATGTCTCCGAAGAGACTCATCACCAGCCGATTGACAGGAGCGGGCTCACTCCTGCCACCCGTCTATAGCGAAGCGTGGCCAAAGGGAACGCAAAAGGTATCCCCAGGACACCATTTTCCCCTTACGGACGCCGCACACGGCAAACGTGCGGGTCGGATAACCAACAGTGTTAGTCAAAAAATAATTAATAATACGATTATTGAAATCAAAAGTCGAACAAATTAAAAGTTAAATTAAACTAATTAAACTCAATCAAAATGAATACAAAAATATGTTATTAATAACGAATAAGGATATATCTAATAGAAAAAATGAATACTTGTACATTTCGAAAAAAATTGGTCTGTAGTCTAGACGGGAAATGAATGAAAGAATTATATGACAAGAAAGAGGGTCGAAAATAGAGAAAGATCACTAGGGTACCCCGGGGTTGTGAATCCCGTGTTTACCAAAGACAGTAAACCCCTTGGGTAAAGGAAAAGATCACTAGGGCACCTCGGGATTGTGACACCCGTACTCACCTAAAGAATGAGTGAGTGAGTGAGTGAATGTAGGGTTTAATGACGCAAGAGCCGATTTCGGCTAAGCTGCGCCAATCAATCGTTAAAATATTAAAAATCCATTTAAAATACTCAAATATTGTTTAAAGCTCACACAAAAAAATAAATAACAATCAGATTTTGGTGGGGCACACCCCTCCAAGTCAGATAAGGTTAAAACAGTTGAGAAAAAGAAAATCGAATATAAAATATTTTAAGTAAAAATTGCTAATAACAAATTTTTGGTGGGGATTACCCCCACCAAGTCCGATAAGTGTGATTCAATCACGTCCCTTCCGGTGCTTGGTTGGAGTTAAATATTTTTTTTCCATTACTTCGTCCGCTTCTGCTTCGACATCATATATAAGCATGTCCTCTTCTTCTTCTTCGGAAGTCTGTACGGGAGAACTCTTTATCGGTATATGTGGTGCCATTTTTATATGTATTGCTGTTTCGTTTAGTTTTTGTAGAAACTTTTTCCTTCTTGTTCGTTTTTTTGGATTTTTCTTTTTTAAATATTGTATTATAGATGCCGAAGGGGGTTGAGTACAGGAATTGGATGTGGAAGCGGATATGTTTGATGAAGTTTCCATAGGGCTGAACATAGGGTTGGTGGTGGAAAGTATTGCAGCAGAAATAGGAATTGGTGGCCGGGGCTCTGATACTGTAGTGGCTATTGAAGAGATTGAGGGCAAGAGGTGTGCTTGGGTTGAAGATGATGTGGAAACAGCAGGAGTGGATGTTGGTATATCTGGTTTTCGGAGGGATGAAATTGGTTTGAGTAAATTTAAAGGTGGGCATTTTATCTTTGTTATATTTTCATCGGTTTGTGTAGAATTATTTATAGTAGAGGGTTTGGCAACTTGAGCATAAGTTTGAGGTAATTGTGGAACTATTAATTTACGTGCTTCTGGATATGAAATATTTTTATTTGTTTTGATTTCCTGTATCTCTGTTTCTCTATTTTCCATTTTGAACACAGTTTGGAATCTGATGGATGGGGTTCTGAACAGTTAATGCATTTTGGCTCTAGATTGCAATCTGAGGAAGCATGTCCAACAGATGCACATCTAGAGCAAATAAGTTGGCCGCGGCAGGAAGTTTGTGAATGTCCGAACCTCTGACACTTAAAACAGCGCAGAGGATTCGGAATATACGGACGTATTTTGCAGTTAAGGTATCCAGCTTTTATAGAACCAGGAAGATTAGGGCTATTGAAAGTTAAAATCAAGTGTTTCGTAGGAATAATTGTTGCATCTTTTTTAATTGTAATTCTTCTGACCTGAATTACACCCTGGTCAGAAAATCCATCAAGGATTTCTGCTTCAGAGGTGGTCAACAGGTCAGATTCAGAAATGACACCGCGGCTGGAGTTTAGGGATTTGTGAGGACTCGCTGTCAAAGGGGATTCTAAAAAGGTTGTTGCCAACAAAAAAGATTTTGTTTGCAAAGCAGAGGAAGTTTCAACCAATAGGTCACCAGAACGTAATTTTTTCACGGAGTTAGGTTCTCCACCTATTCCTTGAATAGCTTTCTGGATTGCAAAATGAGATTTTCTGAACATTTCGTTATTTGGTAAAGATAAAATTAAAAATCTAGTGTAGGTAGAAATTTTGTCAACGTTAAGAGTGGGTAAAATAAGGCCTTTACCCGGGCCATTCTGAATTGGATCCATAAGCGTAGAAAAACCTTCATTCTGGCGTGGCTCCACCCACCACGGAGTCCAACAAGGGAGGCAGTGTGCCGGTCATCTGGCAATTGCCAGGCACGGCGCTTACCTGGAGTACACCCAGAATATAGTGCTACAGCATCAGGGCGAGGATCCAATGGGTAAACCCGCCACCCCTTATCTGCAGCACTAACCCTACAGCAATGTCTCCGAAGAGACTCATCACCAGCCGATTGACAGGAGCGGGCTCACTCCTGCCACCCGTCTACAGCGAAGCGTGGGCCAAAGGGTACGCAAAAGGTATCCCCAGGACACCATTTTCCTCCTTATGGGACGCCGCACACGGCAAACATGCGGGTCGGAAAACCAACGTTGTTAGTAAGAAAACAAAGAAATAATACGAACATTAAAATAAATTGTCTAAAAAAATATTAAACGAATTTAACGCAATACAAAACGAAAAATATAGTATTATTAATGTATATTTTGAGTAATCTAATAAAAAATTAATCAATTATTTTGTACATGTGAA
This sequence comes from Trichonephila clavata, assembly GCA_019973975.1. Taxonomy (NCBI): domain Eukaryota; kingdom Metazoa; phylum Arthropoda; class Arachnida; order Araneae; family Nephilidae; genus Trichonephila; species Trichonephila clavata. Next base: position 6,374 of record BMAO01001164.1, read on the forward strand.
TTTCGAAAATTGTCTGTAGTCTAGACGGGAAAAGAAGAAAAGGGAAAATTGAATGACAAGAGGGTCGAAAATAGAGAAGGATCACTAGGGTACCCCGGGTTCGTGACACCCGAGTTTACCAAAGACAGTAAACCCCTTGGGAAAAGGAAAAGATCACTAGGGTACCTCGGGATTGTGACACCCGTACTCACCTAAAGAAGGTGAGCCCCCTGAGGGGGTGGTCTAGACGGGAAGAGAAAGAAAGAATGAATTGAATGACAAGAAAGATAGTCGAAAATAGAAAAAGATCACTAGGGTACCCCTGGTTTGTGAATCCCGTGTTTACCAAAGACAGTAAACCCCTTGGGTAAAGGAAAAGATCACTAGGGTACCTCGGGATTGTGACACCCGTACCCACCTAAAGAAGGTGAGCCCCCTGAGGGGTATTGCCTCTGAAAGACAACTAGTTCAAATTTTGCGTTAAGCGCAGGAGTGTGGCGCTAGTGCCGCCATTTTCAGCAAGTGAATCTGGTGCACTTTAAATACTTGCTGTAATGATCGTAAGCGTAATTAATTGCTCATATTTGACATAGTCAAGAAGTCGAAGAAGCTGCAATCAATAGTGAGCTAACATCAAGTCGCTGAGTTTGAACGAGATCCAAATATGGCTAAGAAAAGGTGGATTTTATATCCATGATATTGTAGGAAAACTTGGTAGAGATAGATCCACTGTGCGTGATTGTTGGCAGCGGTGGTCTCGGGAAGGCATTACCTCAAGAAATCTGGGGCATGGGACAGAGCAGACCGCCGTATTAACCGCAGTCAAATCACAGTGGGATCAAAATGTTTATGCTGACACTGTCATATCTTCGTCAGGCGAAAAATTTCTACGTACGAAGAAATTTGGGGCAATTTGGGTACGCACCACTGATGCCGACTAAAATATAAAAAGCAAGCTGGGAGTTTGGAGGCTATCCCCTCCCCCTAACAGACTAACACATTTTTAAGTCTTCTCTCTTAAAACTACTCATTTTTAGAATATATCTTCTCGCGTAAGTGAGGTAGGTCTGTGTGCGCCGATGGTCGCCATATATCTGTGAGCACCGTTTATTTATTTATTTTTTTGCATGAAGATCAACAACTGTTAACAGATGTAAATTAGCTGAAATAAACTCGCAGGTGGAGATGAGAACAAGCCTTCTCACTCCTGGTTTTAAAAGAATTGTAGAAAAGTACGATAGAATCAGTTTAATGTTTGGGTACATTTGCTGCATTAAGCGTGCTCGCAGCTGTAGACAATAAATTAGCACAGTAAATAAAATATTGTCAGCTTCATAGTCATTTTAAAAAGGTACTGCCCACGGGTATCCTTCACTCCCACAATGTGGCCCGCGGGCCAAAACAAGTTGCCCACTTCTGGATTAGAAGAAGGTTAAGTAAGCACATGCAAACAATTTTTCTGTGGCCTAGACACTCTGTCCCTGGAGTTATGGACTGGGAGGATAGGAGTTCTTCTGTGGTTATTACACACAACGTGACTGCTAACTTATACACGTCTAGTGATTTAAATAGTTGCGATGCCCTTGTTGGAAAACATGCCTCCTCATACCACTGTTGTAATTCAACATGCTCTATAGAGGGTCTACGTGTTGCTTGATATATCTATCTAATATCTAGCAGGCAAAGCATGAATAGAACATCATTGTACGTTAACTCCAGCATCATCCACACCCAGAATTAAAGGCTCTTATATTGACCAACCAAGTGAAACAGACTTGCAATTTTATCCAACGAACTGGCATTCTATATCTTCATGCAAATATGCAAGCCTTTTTTCAATTACATTAAAATTTCAGGCGCTTACACAGTTTATGAATATACCATTATTTCACATTTGAAATGGCTCTTCTCGCGCTTACATTAATTTGTAATTTGGAAACTTAACATGATTGATTTACCTTGACCAATGTTTATTGTAGAAGTTTCATTGGCCTACGAAAAGTCAAACTGTGTAAAAAGTTGATTTCTCTACAGTATATTAACATAAATAAATATATTTATGTGGCCGCTGTAGATGGCATTGTTCGGCGGGTTCGAGTTCTGGTACGATTAGAGACCCACCATATAGTGGGCAGATGCACGTTTAAGTCCTGACATTGATTTGGTGTCTCATCCTCGTCTCTTGACCGAGGTACAAAATTACGAGGTCAGTCACTGATAGTTCTCTCGACGCTCCCTTTTCAACTTAATCATCTTAGTATAAAAATGGAATTTAATAATTTCATAACATTCAGTAACGTAACATAATACAGTTGACTCTCGATAATACGACCCTCTTGATAACTCGAAGTATATGCTCAGCCCCTAGAGAAACTCTTGATAATTCGAACCAAAACAATAAGTTTTAGTGTTTGGAGTTTGTAAAACGTCCGCATTAACAGGATTTTGAAGAGAAAAGTTGCGTTGTTTGTTTCGTGACACTTTATCTTCTTTTGTTCTAGAAAAATCTATTGACAGAGTTAGATCGTGTGAATGCCATTAAAAAAAAGGTAACAAATTTTTTTGTCAAGAAAAATAATAGCATGTATTGTTTTAATAGTTGCTTTTAATACATAAATGTATTTTTAATACAGGACTTTTAACTTTTCTGTCAAATATTTACACTGTATAATATGTACTTTTTAAAAATACTTTTAAAATATTTTTTATGTACGCAATTGTTGTTTTATTACACAGTTTCAACTTTAAATGTGTTAGAATGTTCGTGTATTTTGGGAGTTTTTTCCTACCCTCTTGATAATTCGAAGTTTTTCGTTGGCCCCTTCAACCTCGAATTATTGAGAGTCTATTGTACTGAAATCAAAAAGTATATATAAAAATTTTCAATTACAAGACATCAGCACTTCTCGATTCCAATTAGGTATAAATTTTCGGAGTTTTTAAACTTCAGCTTTGCCATGCCAATCATAACTATTCTCAACCACACACTTTAAAAAAAATCTTTTTCGCACAAAAAAAATGTAATTAGGTTTCTCAGAAATATTTGAGGACCTCTTGACAATTCCCAACGGCATACGTCGCGAAGCTGTAGCTCAGTTCCATCTCGACTGGTCACGACTGCTTGGGTGAACATTTCCATAGAATCGTTAATTCTGATTTGGCTGAGCTAATGGTAAAGCTCGCTTATCACTGCATAGTGAATCTGTGACGGTGAGATACTGACAAGCTATAAAATTTACACAATGAAAAAGTCCAACAAAATGGACTGAAGTCATTGCTGTATTACTTGTTCCTTTTATATTATCCCTTCTGTATTCCCATGCCAGTACAGGATACTACATCTTTTCTTATGGAATAGATGCGAATTTTCTAAAGTTTAATTCTCACAAAAAAGGTAGTAAAATTCATTGAAGGAAGAGTGTTTATGACGCAAGAACCGATTTCGGTTAAATGCAACAAAAACATTCTTTAACAGATTTTATTGCATCTAAAAAATTCCAAACAAAAGCAAAAGTAATATTTATACACGAACAATTCAATCTTGAAAATGAGAGCAAAAAGATCCCCTCCCAAGTCTGATCAAGATAAAACAAATGAATAGAAAAAGAGGAAAAATAGTGTAGAGACCTTGTATGAAGAACATTTAGGAGAACCCTCACGCAATAACATTATCCTTCCTAGAAGTTTCACATCCATTTAAACACCATACATACTAGCATTCATATTGGTTGTGTTTCTCATGTATTTGACCTTTTAATATGCGCGTTTATCCTAAAATAAGTTTTAAAAATATATATACTGATTTGGTTCAATACTTATTTCTAGGTTTGAAAGATGAAAGCTTTCGACGTAAAAATTCAGCACTCATTAAAAGAGTCATACAGCTATGCTGCTCCAAGGATGAAGATTTTGACAACATATTTCGAGGTTGGATGAAATTTAAGTTAGGATTGGGCCCGGCTTCGTATCGAATAGTCTTCCAGAATGGTCATTAGAATGACGAAATATTCGAATATATATAATCGAATACTTTTACCCAAAGCATCTTTTTTACCTTCTATGTTATTTATATTTTTATTCGTCAGTGAGAAACCTTGACGCATCAAGGAGTTTTTGAATTCTCGTATTTACATTGTATTTATTGTGCAATTTTTAGAGAGAATTTTTAGAGATTTAGGATATCCGAATACATTTAAAAGGCCTATTTCCATCAAAATACTTCGTTTTACTTTATTGAATATAGAAAATTTTTGGTTTTAAATAATTTTTAATAACGAGAAAATTAATCATTTTATTCTTGGTAAAAGCGTTTGGCTACCGATAACAATTGTTAAATTTTTTTTACTAGTTCTTTCCAAAATGTAGAGTTAGTGTAAAAATGTAGTACAAAGGGCCCCACGCTTTTAACACACAGCCAATTTTCTCGTTAATCACTTTATTCTTATATTAAGAATTGTTTACTTTTTACTTCGATTCACTATAAAAGCGTGTTAAGAAACAAATTATAGTTTTTTTAGTTAAATTTTTTAGTTCAAACTACATGTTTCAACAAAAAACATGTTTTTTTAGCTATCATTTATTTATAGACGAATTTATCCTTGATTGATATTTTATCCCACAAATCCGACAAGAGAATTTAGGAAAACAGACTTTTTTTAATGTTCTAACTGCTAAATTCAGACAAAGACTTGTGCATGTGAGAATTTTTTTATTTCCCATTTTCAGAAAAACTAGACAAACGTTAAAATTATGGTAAGAAATTGCTGACGCAACCTCTCCTTTCTCACATAAAGAACACTTTTTTGTTTGTTTGTTGTATTTACATTAACCACGAACGTTTTCGCTTTTAGGGTTGTAACTTTATCTTTTGGTCCTCAAATCTGGAAATAATTTTGTTTCCTTGGCAAGTGTGCAAAATTTCGAATTAATCTGATCTTTTAAAGTGGGTAAAAATAGAGTTCAAAGATTCCGTTACAAACAAGTGAGGCTTAGAAACAAAATGTTTTTAACACGCTTTTATATGTTACATGGAGTTCGAATTACAATAAATTACAGAACATTGGAAAAACCGAAAATGTGCATTTAAATTCAAAATATTCCATGCTGAATTTGGCGGTGATAATTCAAAATATATTAGGTTCAAAAACTTTCAAAGAAATAATCTTAATAATTTTCTAGGGAATGTATTAAAATTCTTACTGCATAAAGTTTTGCGTTATGGGCTGTTATTTTAGTAATAGTTTCATAACTAGGTCATATTACTAACAAGAGTTTTAAAGCTGATAGTATATTCCCTAGGTAAATGCAAGTAGTTTATTTTAGTAATCTAAGTTGAAAACAGTTAGATAGAGGAAGATTTATAAGTAATTTTCAAAAAATTACTGTTTTTTTTTTTTGTAAAATTTAAAAAAATGTAATAGTTTTAAATATTGCTAGTTAAGTATTAATACCAATTGGTATTGATCCTTAAAAAAGTACTTTGAACGTGTTCGGATACCTAAGAATTTTTGAATCCTAGAACAGGTGCTGGCACTACTAAGATTCAAGAACTCTTAAAATTTGTTTTTGCTAGTCTGGATTAGAGAGCTTTAAGTGTTAAATCCTTTTTATACAAATACAATTCAAAATATTAAAATAATCAAAAAAGGCATCACATTGACTTTATAAAATGTCTATCTGCAAAAATAAACAGAGGTTTAATGCTGGAGTTTATGGCGCAATTCGGCCAAACTGCGCCCAACAATAAAAACAAACAGGGATGAACCAAGAAAAGTTATGAAGGGTTTCAGCGTGTCTTTAGAATGCCATTAAAAGAATTCAATAATTTAAGCTCTTTTATAAAGACTTATGATTGGTGAGTGATGGCGATAAAACACGTGCACGTTCCTCCTTACAGAACAAATAAGCGCATAGGGGTGTTAATTTTGCCTCAAGGGCTGAAAATATAAACAATTTTCTAATAGATATAATTCGAAACTTTATTCCTTTATAAATAATAGTAAACTATTATTTATAAAGGAATAAAGTTTCAAAAAGTAGAAAATTATGATTATAATTTTTAAAGCATTTTCATATGCTTATAAGAATTATTTGTAAGAAATATTAGTGAATTTTTACACTGCGCACGCTGTTTCCTAAAATAGTAGCTATTGATGCGTAAAACTTTACAGAATTATAACATATCATACTCTTTAAACCCTACCTAATTTTAGTATTTTACATCTTTATTTTCAAAATATTTAAAAAACATTTTTTAAATAAAATTTTTTTAAATTTGTTTTTAAATTTCAATTTAATTTATTCAATTTCTATAAAAATAGCCACAATGTAATTAAGGATATATTTAACTTTATAAAACAACTTATTACCAGTATAATTAGAGCTATAATTTTATTAAACATCATGCGCAAGTAAAACTTAATATTTCTTACAGCAATGTTTCGTATTTTCATATGTTTACGAAATATAACCATTATTTAAAAAAAAAAAACAAGCAATTTATTCTTTTTTGAAGCTTCATTCCTTTTTAAATAATGCGTAAAAGATACGAGTGATTTAATTTTAAAGAATTATCTATTTGAAAATTACTTAACATTGTCTCGAGGGCTGAAAATATAACACCCCTGAGACCCCATAAGGGCTTTCTTTAAAGTCAGTTTTAAATAGACCGATATATACAGTGCTATTACTTCCTAAAATTACAATGAAACACAAGGTCAACAGACGATTTCCATTCCAAAAATTATTCTTTTGCTGAATAATTTTATGACATTTCTAAAATTTTGATTTTTTGGGGATATTTTCTAAAAATCAGAATCATTCTATTTAATTCTTGACCATGACCAAATAGAAACTTGTATGGAAAGTCTTCCCAGTAATCTGAAATTTTAAATCAGGGAGTAACAAGAGATGGATACCTGTATATCCATCACACAGCGGCACACGGCGCCATCAATCATTTCAGCAGTTTGCTTGGTGGTGTGGGTAAAGCAGATGTGGTCAGAGCGGACACATCCCCCCTCTTAGAACAAAGGGCGCAGAAAATAAGTAAATAAGTTATATTTGCTTTTAAAAATTACAATTAAAGTACTATTTTAAGTGGCAAATCTCTTTCACGTAGAATAACTTTTTTTAAAAAAACTGAAGTTTTTTTCCTCTCGATTATGGAATTAGTTACAATGTATTTATCCTTATATTTCTCGGAAAGCTTTTATTTTTATTTCATCTCGCTATATTTAAAAATTAATAGTAAAAATTTTCGAAACTTCACAATAGATGACATGTGACTGATTAGGGAAACACAATAGGTGCAAGAATGTCCACTCTGCCCACCCAGCTTCCCTCATATGTCCGCTGTAGCCACTGTCCGCTCTGGCCATATAATAGTTTAGTTGTATATAAAAAACGACTGGAATGGGGGGTCAGGGTGGAATGTGCTTTTTACCAATTAATCGATCAGTTATTCACACGGTCATCAAGTGACCATCGTAGACTAGTGGTCATGGTCACGGACAGCGCGTCATGAGTTCGTGACAGGTCTTCAGGGGCACTTGGGTTCGAATGAATGAATGAATGAATGAATGAATGATGGGTTTAATGGCGCAAGAGCCGATTTCGGCTAAGCTGCGCCAATCAATTGTTAAAATATTAAAAATCATTAAAAATACTCACATATAAAAGTTCACACATATATACAGCAAACAGATTTTGGTGGGGGATGCCCCACCAAGTCAAATAAGGTTAAAATAATTCAAAGAAAAAAATATTTTTATATCTAGGTAAAAGTATTTATATAACAAAATTTGGTGGGGATTCGCCCCACCAAGTATGATTGAATAATTTCACTTTCTGTTTTTCGTCGGGGTTAATAATTTCCTTTCAGTTTCTTCTTCACGCTTTCTTGGAGTTATAACGTGTAAAAATTCCTCCTGTCTCCAGCACTCATTTTTCCAGTACTCTTCCGACAAGTGTTTTATTCTATTCTTTTTCGGTGTTTCCACCTTCTTCTACGTCATACATAATCATGTCCTCATCTGAGGTGTCCTGAATAGGTGAGCTTTTTTTCGGTTTATGGGGTGCCATTTTTATCTCTATTTTTGGTTTTCCAGTGTTAGATAATTTTTTGGTAGGAAGCTTTTTTTTACGACGTTTTGAAACCCGAGATACAGAAGTTGTATCTGTTGATGCTAAGCTATTGGATTCTGAGGTAGCAGCTATGGTACTAGATGTTGTACAGGTGGGAGTTTCAACAACAACAGAAGAGGGTTGAATAGTTGATTTGGAAGAGGATTCAATAGGTGAAAACATTATTGGTGGTGGAAAGTACAGGTTCTGACACTGTATCTGCTATTGAAGAGGCGGCAGGCAAGAGGTTTGTTTGGGTTGACGATGATGAGGATATTGATGTATTTTGTTTCAAGAGGGATGAAGTTGGTTGAAGTAATTTTATAGGTGGACAAATTATTTTTGTTATATTTTCATCTGTTTGGGATGATTTGGTTAAGGTTGAGGGTTTGGAAACCTGAGCGTAGCTTTGAGGTAACTGTGGAGCTATTAATTTTCGGGCTTCTGGATGAGATATTTTTATGTGTTTTGATTTCCTGTATCTGTTTCTCTATTTTCCATTTTGAACACAGTTTGGAATCTGATGGATGGGGTTCTGAACAGTTAATGCATTTTGGCTCTAGATTGCAATCTGAGGAAGCATGTCCAACAGATGCACATCTAGAGCAAGTAAGTTGGCCGCGGCAGGATGTTTGTGAATGTCCGAACCTCTGGCACTTAAAACAGCGCAGAGGATTCGGTATGTATGGGCGTATTTTACAGTTAAGGTAGCCGGCTTTAATGGATGTGGGTAGTTTTGGGCTATTGAAAGTTAAAATAATGTGTTTTGTTGGAATAATATTTGCATCTTTTCTAATAGTGATTCTTCTAACCTGAGTAACGCCCTGAGTAGAGAAACCCTCAAGGATCTCCGTTTCAGGGGTAGTCAACAGGTCAGGTTCCGAAATAACACCACGGCAGGAATTGAGAGTTTTGTGCGGACTTATTGTAATAGGGTTGTTTAGAAAGGATTTCGCGAGGAGAAAGGATTTTGTTTGTAAAGAAGTATTAGTTTCTATAAGTAGGTCCCCGGAACGTAACCGTTTTACGGATTTCGGTTCACCACCTATTCCAATGAGGGCTTTATGAATAGAAAAAGGTGATATTTTTGTCATGTCAGTGTTAGGAAGTGAAATTAATAAAAATCTAGTAGTAGGTTGAAACTTGATCAATGTTAGGGTTGGGAAATACGAGGCCTTTACCCTGGCGCATCAGACTTGGATCCATAGGAAAAAATGAAAATTCGTCCTGGCGTGCCTCCACCCACCACGGAGTCCAACAAGGGAGGCAGTGAGCCGGTCAACTGAATTGTCAGGCACGGCACTTACCTGGAATACACCCAGAATATAGTGCTACAGCATCAGGGCGAGGATCCAACGGGTAAACCCGCCACCCCTTATCTGCAGCACTAACCCTACAGCAATGTCTCCGAAGAGACTTATCACTAGCCGATTGACAGGAGCGGGCTCACTCCTGCCACCCGTCTACAGCGAAGCGTGGGCCAAAGGGAACGCAAAAGGTATCCCCAGGACACCATTTTCCTCCTTACGGGACGCCGCACACGGCAAACATGCGGGTCGGAAAACCAACGGTGTTAGTCGAAAACGAATATCAACATAAGCAAAATAATTAATGAAACTGAAGAAAAAAGACACTAAATTAACGCAATACAAAATAAAAATATGTTATTAATGGATAAGTAATCAAATTAAATAAATATATAACGCACACATTTACACATACAAGTAAATTTAATATTTTTTAAGCTGTGATCTAGACGTGAAGGAAAAATTGAATGACAGAAAGAGGGTCGAAAATAGAGAAGGATCACTAGGGCCCACCGGGGTCGTGACACCCGTGTTTACCAAAGACAGTAAACCCCTTGGTTAAAGGAAAAGATCACTAGGGTACCTCGGGATTGTGACACCCGTACTCACCTAAAGAAGGTGAGCCCCCTGAGGGGGCACTTGGGTTCGAAGAGAGGATGATGACTCATTTGCCTCTCTTTGGCATGGTGTGGTTTAAAATTACAATTTTCGTTGGCAAAAGCCCTCGTGTTTCTCTATTGTGTAACCTTAATAAACGCTCACCTACTGTCATAAGGGTATCCGTGTAAACTTGTGAAGAGTTCTTAAAACTGTATTTTTATAGCATCCAGTGGATAAAGCGTCACTGCCTTCTTGGAGCGGGCACCTAGGGGCCCGGAAATTCTGTACTTGTATATATAATCAGGTTTTTTGGTAAAAAATATCGATCCGCAAGGGCCAAGGGGGTCTGTAGACCTTCTGCAACCAAAGCCCATAATTTGCTTAAATCAGCACCGACAGAAGGGGTAAATTCTGATATATACAGGCAGGCATTTAAGCGTTTTACGATCGGAAGGTCAATTAAAACAACTTTATTATTGGAACAAATCTTCCAATTCCTTATCTTGTCTCACTCCCGAAAGTTTCCTTTGATTAAAATCAAGTAAATCATTTCTCCACTGTCGATCCATTCGCCATGTTTAAGCATTAAGGAGAACATCTAGAGCTTAACTCCAAAGGACAAATGAAGTTCTGGACTTGTCCTTTGGAGCCAAGTGAAGGATCTCAAGGATAAGCATTTGGTCAAATAGATTTCACGCTGATATAAAATTTTTCAGTTATCTGTTCGGGAAAAGATGACTAAAGAGTAATCAAAGTGAGGCACATCAGCACTTTCCTTTAAATAAACTAACATACAAAACACAAACAGTAATCTTTTCTTCCAAAATTCGTGAAGGTTTTGAAGTGTTGCTATAAAAATCTGTAGTATCCCATTGCATTTATATCGGTAGAAATAAATGCCATGCAAACTACTTGGTGCCTTTTTTCAAAAAATAATTCTAATATTTTGAATTGAAGAGTTTTATGTAAAATTTTTATTTATTTTGACAGAGTTTTACTTAAAACGAAATGCTGTGATATTTTACCAAGCCATTTTTATTTTTGAAAAAAACATGACAATTTTCTCTTTATTGTTCTTCCCAATATTTGTATTGTACATAATGCATGTTACATATAAATTATATTGTGAATGTCTGTGAGTGGCATTGCATGATGCCACACTTTTGTAACTTTTTTGTGGCGTTACTGTGTGACGCAACAAAAATATATATTGAAAGTTGTATTTTCTTCAAAAAGAAATATAGTGAAATGTTGCAATCACGAGCAAGATGCATTCAGCAGATTGTTCTTTTTCCTGAATAAATATATTATTTTACTAGTTTAAATTCTCTGAAATATATTTCCAAAACAGCACTTAGCATCTGGTAAATTTAGCCACTGAGTTTAGAATTGTTTTTGTTAGGTACAATTTGAGAGTTAGTATTTGGGTTTATGACGGATGGGTCAATTTTAGCTAAACTACACCACAAACGCTTGTACATTTCATTACTTTAAATATTCTGTTAGATCCTGATAAATTCCTTAAATCGGTATCGAACATTTTGTTCATTTAATTCGGTGTTATTCGTTATATCGGGGTTCAAACAAAATAAAGATTTGTTTTCACTTTTTGGAAATTTCACGAGCAAGTAGCTCCCCCCCCCCCCAAGTAGCTGAAAGTTCTATCGGTGAATTATTACTCACAGTCATTTGGAAATTTTAAATGCTGACTTACAGACTTTTAACAATATTTTGTATTCCTAAATCGAAAGAATTCTTTTTCGACTTAATACAAAGAGAAAACTACTGCACCACTTACGTCCTGCTGCATAAAGAATGGAAACTCATATTTTTTAATGCTTTACATAGTTTTGATAGGAGTTTCTTTATCAATTTCTGCATCAAAATCTCCAGTCATTGTCTTCGACAAGCGAGTGAGTGCAGTTTTATGGCGGAAGAGCCAATTATGGCTAAACTGCGCCAGGCACTCGTTAAGATTTTTAAAAAGAATTTCTAGTAACACAAATACATGCATATATTCATGCACACAAAAAAATATTGAGACAAGCTACGAATCAAACATAAAAATTCAATTTTTAAAAGCAAGGCCAATATATTCTGATGGTGGTGTGTGTGGGGGGGGGTGAGTGAGTGATTGTAGGGTTTATTGGCACAAGAGCCGAGGCCGGCTATACCGCGCCAAACGTTCGTTAAAATATTCAAAACGTTTTAAAATATCTAAAAATGCCGACAAGAACACTGTTTCAAGAGTACAAAGTAAAATTAAAATATTAAAATTCAATTCAAGAAATAAAGGAACATACATTTTGGTGGGGGACGAACCCTGCCACAAAGTCAAGAAAGTTTAAAGCAAAAAAAATTCAAAAATAAAAATCTATATAAAAAAAAATTCAGCCATTTGCTGGTAATGTAAATTGTAAAAGAGAGTGAGTGAGTGAGTGTGGACATTTTATGGCACAAGAGCCAAGTTTGGCTAAACTGCACCACACATTTGTTAATATATATTAAAAGTTTAAAAACATATATACATAAACATGAAAATGTATTTTAAAAAACCAGATTGAGAATAGAATATAAAATTGAGTAAAAATTTTTAAAAAGATGAACAATTTAAAATTTCCACACGATTATCTTATATAAATATATAAAACTGATGATTGAGAAAATTTCTAAAATAGTTATATTTGATGTAAAATATCAATTGAACGTAAAAATGCAAAAAGATTTGGATGGGGAGTTTCCCCAACCAAATCAGTCAGGGATAAGAAATTTGTTTTAAAAAAGATGATCCTTTTAGATGAATACTTAGGACATTCTATTAAAATGTGTAAAATGGAGAGGTCACAGTGGCAAAAGTCGCAAACTGGTGGACTCTCTCCAGCAATAAATGTCTATGTGTTAGACGGGTGTGTCCTATACGAAGTCGAGTCAAGCAGACATCAGGTCTTCGTATTGGTACCGCTGTCCAATGAGTAATGAAAGGTGTGGGGGGGGGATGTTTCTTCCACCAAGTGAGTGAGTGTAGGGTTTAATGGCGCAAGAGCCGATTTCGGCTAAGCTGCACCAATCAATTGTTAAAATATTAAAAATCATTAAAAAATACTCACATATAAAAGTTCACACATATATACAGCAAACAGATTTTGGTGGGGGATGCCCCACCAAGTCAAATAAGGTTAAAATAATTCAAAGAAAAAAATATTTTTATATCTAGGTAAAAGTATTTATATAACAAGATTTTGGTGGGGATTACCCCCACTAAGTATGATTGAATAATTTCACTTTCTGTTTTTCGTCGGGGTTAATAATTTCCTTTCAGTTTTTTCTTCACGCTTTCTTGGAGTAATAACGTGTAAAAATTCCTCCTGTCTCCAGCACTCATTTTTCCAGTACTCTTCCGACAAGTATTTTATTGTATTCTTTTTCGGTGTTTCCACCTCTTCTTCTACGTCATACATAATCATGTCCTCATCTGAGGTGTCCTGAATAGGTGAACTTTTTCTCGGTTTATGGGGTGCCATTTTTATCTCTATTTTTGGTTTTCCAGTGTTAGATATGTTTTTGGTAGGAAGCTTTTTTTTACGACGTTTTGAAACCTCAGATACAGAAGTTGTATCTGTTGATGCTAGGCTATTGGATACTGAGGTAGCAGCTATGGTACTAGATGTTGTGAGTGAGTGAGTGAGTGAATGTAGGGTTTAATGGCGCAAGTGAGTGGGTGTAGTGTTTAATGGCGCAAGAGCCGATCTCGGCTAAGCTGCGCCAAACAATTGTTTTAATTTCCATAAAAATTCTAAAAAAATATAATCTTATGTTTAAAAATTGACATGACAAAATATATAATTCATTAAAATTGTATTTAAAAAAAAGTTTTTCTTTTCTTTTTTCTTTCACACGATTAAAATACTATAAAACAATTTAAAAATTTTGAAAATGTAAAAAATGACCTTAAATTTGAACAAGTTATTTACAAATAAAATTTTATATAACCAGTCTAATTATTTTTTCCGATTTCTTGTCGGTGTCATATAGTGGCTAAAACCAGTTTCATAATGGCTATCCATCAACTGTTCACTGACGTTATAGAGTATCACATCCTCATCTTCTGAGGTGTAGTGCACAAAACTTTTCTTCGGCTTGTGAGGTGTCATTTTAATTTCGATCTCTTGTTTTTTGGCTTTTGAACGCTTTTTCCTATCTTTAAAATTTTGCTTCAAACTTTTTGCTGCTTTAGATGCAGCAGAGGTTCGACTATTGGATGTCTCTGTATCAAGTAATGGTATAGATGGAAGAATTTCAATTGGTAAGGAGTTGGATGAGGAAGCAGATATATTGGATGACGTTTCCATAGGACTGAACATATTATTCGTGGTGGAAAGCACGGCAGTAGACATAGGAATAGGTGGCTGCGGTTCTGACACTGTATCTGCTATTGAAGAGGCGGCAGGCAAGAGGTTTGTTTGGGTTGACGATGATGAGGATATTGATGTATTTTGTTTCAAGAGGGATGAAGTTGAAGTAATTTTATAGGTGGACAAATTATTTTTGTTATATTTTCATCTGTTTGGGTGAGTGAGTGAGTGAGTGTAGGGTTTAATGGCGCAAGAGCCGATTTCGGCTAAGCTGCGCCAATCAATTGTTAAAATATTAAAAATCATTAAAAATACTCACGTATAAAAGTTCACACATATATACAGCAAACAGATTTTGGTGGGGGATGCCTCACCAAGTCAAATAAGGTTAAAGTGAGTGAGTGAGTGAATGTAGGGTTTTATGGCGCAAGAGCCGATTTCGGCTAAGCTGCGCCAATCAATTGTTAAAATATTAAAAATCATTATAAATACTCGCATATAAAAGTTCACATAAATAAGCAGCAAACAGATTTTGGTGGGGGATGCCCCACCAAGTCAAATAGGGTTAAATTTATTCAGAGGAGAAAAAAATATTTTTATATATAGGTAAAAGTTTTAATATAACAAGATTTTGGTAGGGATTAACCCCACCAAGTCCGATAAGTATGATTCATATAATTTCAATTTCTGTGTTTCGTCGGGGTTAATAATTTCCTTTCGGTTTTTTCTTCACGCTTTCTTGGAGTAATAACGTGCAAAAATCCTGCTGTCTCCAGGTCTCATTTTTCCAGTATTCTTCCGACAAGAATTTTATTGTTTCCTTTTTCGGTGTTTCCACCTCTTCTTCTACGTCATACATAATCATGTCCTCATCTGAGGTGTCTTGAATAGGTGAGCTTTTTTTCGGTTTATGGGGTGCCATTTTAATCTCTATTTTTGGTTTTCCAGTGTTAGATATGTTTTTGGTAGGACGCCTTTTTTTACGACATTTTGAAGCCTGAGATACAGAAGTTGTATCTGTTGATGCTAAGCTATTGGATTCGGAAGTAGTAGCTATGGTACTAGATGTTGTACAGAGAGAGAGAGAGGTGGGAGTTTCAACAACAACAGAAGAGGGATGAATAGTTGATTTCGAAGAGGATTCAATAGGGGAAAACATATTATCGGTGGTGGAAAGTACGTTATTAGATAGAGGAATAGGTGGCTGAGATTCTGATGAGGATGTAATAGTAACAAAAGATGTGGATGGTACGAGTTGTACCTGAGTTAATGTCGATGTTTTGGTAACTGCAGGGACTGAGAAAGATATAGTTGGCTTCGGAATGGATTTTATTGGTTTTAGCAATTTTAATGGTGGGCAAACTATTTTGGTAATATTCTCATCTGTTTGTGAGGAATTGTTAACAATTATTGTTTTAGCAGCCTGAGCGTAGGATTGAGATGGTTGTGGGGCTATTAATTTTCGGGCTTCTGGGTAAGATATGTTATTATTTGTTTTGATTTCCTGAATTTGTTTTTCGGTTTTCCACTTAGGGCAGAATTTGGAATCAGCTGTATGGGGTTGACAGCAATTAATACATTTAGGCTCTAGAGTGCAATCTGTAGAGGAATGCCCTACAGATGCACACCTAGAGCACGTTAGTTGGCCACGGCAGGAAGTTTGTGAATGTCCGAACCTCTGACACTTGAAACAGCGCAGAGGATTCGGAATGTATGGACGGATTTTACAGTTTAAATAACCAGCTTTTATTGTATTTGGTAGTTTCGGGCTATTGAATGTTAATATTAAATGTTTTGTAGGAATAATTGTACTATCTTTTTTAATTGTAATTCTCCTGACCTGGATAACACCCTGATCAGAAAATCCCTCAAGGATTTCTGCTTCAGGGGTGGTCATCAAGTCAGTTTTCAGAAATGACACCTCGACAGGAATTTAAAGATTTGTGGGGGCTGACTGTTAAAGTTGAATCTAGAAATGTTTTGGCTAACAAAAAAGATTTCGCTTGCAGTGAGGATGAAGTTTCTATTAACAAATCACCAGAACGCAATTTTCGAACAGATTTTGGATTTCCACCTATTCCGTGAAGAGCCTTTTGTATGGCAAACGGAGATTTGCGTGACATTTCATTATTAGGTAAAGTTAAAATCAAAAATCGTGCATGTTTAGCAATATCGTCAATGTTTGAGTTGGGTAATACGAGGCCTTTACCCGGGCACGAAATTTCAGGATCCATGAAAGAGAGATGGTATTCATCCTGGTGTGGCTCCACCCACCACGGAGTCCAACAAGGGAGGCAGTGTGCCGGTCATCTGGCAAAAACCAGGCACGGCGCTTACCTGGAGTACACCCAGAATATAGTGCTACAGCATCAGGGCGAGGATCCAACGGGTAAACCCGCCACCCCTTATCTGCAGCACTAACCCTACAGCAATGTCTCCGAAAAGACTTATCACCAGCCGATTGACAGGAGCGGGCTCACTCCTGCCACCCGTCTACAGCGAAGCGTGGGCCAAAGGGTACGCAAAAGGTATCCCCAGGACACCATTTTCCTCCTTACGGGACGCCGCACACGGCAAACATGCGGGTCGGAAAACCAACGTTGTTAGTAAGAAAACAAAGAAATAATACGAACATCAAAATAAATTGTCGGAAAAAAAAATATTAAACGAATTTAACGCAATACAAAACGAAAAATATAGTATTATTAATGAATATTGAGAGTAATCTAATTTTTTATTAATCAATAATTTTGACATGTAAATTTGGAAAAATTGTCTGTAGTCTAGACGGGAAAAGAAGAAAAGGGAAAATTGAATGACAAGAGGGTCGAAAATAGAGAAGGATCACTAGGGTACCCCGGGTTCGTGACACCCGAGTTTACCAAAGACAGTAAACCCCTTGGGAAAAGGAAAAGATCACTAGGGTACCTCGGGATTGTGACATCCGTACTCACCTAAAGAAGGTGAGCCCCCTGAGGGGTCTGGTGTCTCTAAAACTGTACCCAAATTCTGAAAACACCTACTGAATCACTTGATTTAAGCCTAGTATAACATATTTGGATAGAATTCGATTTTAGAAGACGAAAAAATGGCATATAAAAATGTGAAGTAAAAACAGCAATCACAGAAGAATGGAGGAACATCTATACAGAAATTACAACAAAACTGATTAAATCTATTCTAAGGCGTTTAAAATTTACTGTGGACGCTAAAAGATATCCACTAAGTACTAATGAAAAAGAAATACAATATTTAAAACTATGTTGAGATTTTTTTCAAGTGTACGAAGACTTGTGGCATAATCTTTTAGTAGTTGTTTGATATTAATTTTTTTAAAATAATAGTTATACTATATTTTAAAAACTGATTATGCTGTTATATTAAAAACAATTTGCAGGTATCATAAAAAACCCCAATTCCAATATATTAAGTTTTATTAGTCGAAAACAATAAATTTTATTAAAAATTGTAAGTTCACGAACACTTTTGTGGGTTCACTGTATATTTATATTTCACTTTTCACATTGATTGTGTTTCTACAAAATCATATACTTGTAAATATTTAAAATTTTAATTCTTAGAGTAAACAAATCTTCATCTCTTATAATATTGAAGTTCATTAGTAAAATAAAATCAATTCATACCACGCAACGGAAAAATAATAGTTTTTTTTAAAAGAAATAATGTGTTTATGTATCAGAAAGTGTTTATTATGTTTTTGAAATAGATAGTTATTTCCAACCGGTTGAAGAAAGTATCCTGTTTTTAGATTAATATTACAATTTTTTTTAGTTACCTTTGAAAATAATGAGCTGATACAGTGTAAATAATAAGTTAAAAAAGAGATCCTTCCCATTTCGAAAAAAAAAATCACAAACATGTGACAAATGCAGTTAAGGTTCGGATAATCCACAAGGGTGTGATTAAGTTGAATCGGAATCTAAATTGTTGTGTATAAACCATTCATTTTTCTATTAATTAAGGCAATCGTTTTTCTATAATAACTCATTTCCCCGAAGTACTGTAAATAATGGTTTTTCAAACTTTTCCCATTTAAAACAATTTTTTGGACATTATCCCTCAACGTAAAGGCGGAGGAAATACGAATTACTGCTTTTTAAAAGTTTTTTGGGTATCCCAATTTTAAAAAAAAGATTTTGACAATTGTTTCGTTGTATATTATTGTTTTAAAATTACTACTATGGGTTCACATTCTCCCTATATATATATATATATATATATATATATCTTGTTCAAATTTTCAATTGTTAATAGAATACTTTTTGTTCTTCCACCAAGTTCAAATACATTTTTTTAAACTTGTAGTGGATGTACTTGATGTTAATACAGTTTTTTCAAATATTCATTCATTAATTCTATTTAATTAATGAATAAATAGCAACAAACAAAAATAATAGTCCAACACCATATATAAAAGAAAAATTACTCGTTGTGCCCTGTAGCGACAGCGTGTTGGACTTCTAATCCAAAAGTTGGGGGTTTGAATCCCACCTGGAAGTTCCTAATTTCTGAGAATGTGCTTTCATTTACTACACTATTTTATTGAAAGAATTCAATTTAATTAATAATGAATAGAGTAACACACAAAAACAAAAAATAATAGTCTAACACCATATATAGAAAGGAAAATGGGGAATATATATATATCCACTTTTTATTTTGTTACTTAATATTGTGATTTTTCATATGTATATACATATTTTTATTAATTGTAATTATTTAATAAAAAAGTAATTAAAATAAAATGTTTCCTGTTGACCTAAGTAGAAATTGACTTATTTTTTTAATATTACTTGTGTGTTATTGTTGATCTTGAAGTTTCGACACTACAAATCTGCAAGTAATGATTTAATTCGATTTATTTGAGATATTTCTAGTATTAGAGGATTGAAGATAAATTTTAGATATTATGTGACTGGAAGCAAGGAATTCTAATCTCGATCCATACATCATTAATAACAAGGATTACTCACTCTCTAAGAGTGAGAGGGAAGTCTAAAACATTAGATGCAATTATACGGGTTATTCTCTCATGAGAGAGATGATTATCTTACGACCGGTAGTTCCTTGTCCAGAAATAATAAATTTTATTATTTCTGAAATAATATTGACAACTTATTTGTCAAAATCCAAATACCGTATTTACACGAATCTAACCCACACTCTCATTCCAGTGTTCCTGCTACTGAAAATCGAGGCGGTTCAGAGAGTGAGTGTTGGGGTTATTGGCGCAAGAACCAATTTTGGTTAAACTGCGCCAAACAATCGTTAAAACATTAAAAGTATAAAACCACTAAAAATCTTTAACTAGATTTCAAACAGGTTAAAATCTTAACAAATATTTAAGTATAAAAGCAAACCCGCAAAAATTGACAACA
This sequence comes from Trichonephila clavata, assembly GCA_019973975.1. Taxonomy (NCBI): domain Eukaryota; kingdom Metazoa; phylum Arthropoda; class Arachnida; order Araneae; family Nephilidae; genus Trichonephila; species Trichonephila clavata. The sequence continues at coordinate 26,135 of BMAO01001164.1, forward strand.
AAACAAAGATTGGGGGGGGGGGAGGTCCCCCTCCAAGTTCGGTAAGTAATATTGAGAAAAAGTTATTTTTTATATATCGTCGGAGTTATATTGTACGGTCCGGCGTACACTTTATCTGGAGGTGAATTCTTTGAAATACATTCATCTCCCACCCCCCTTTCACGTCATAAACAATCATGTCCTCCTCATCTGTTGTGTATTCTTTTGGTGCGATTTTCTAGGTCTATGTGGAGCCCTCTTTATTTCTATTTTTGGTTTCGAATTGTTAGTTATATTATTAGGAGGGCGCTTTTTTCCCCGAGGTCTTGAAGCCTGAGATACAGAAGTTGTAATTGTAGAGGGTAAGCTATTGGATGTGGAGGGAGTAGGCGTGGTACTAGATGTAGTACTCGTGGTAGTTACAAGTGTTGCAGAAGGAGGTTGAATAGCGGAGTTGGAAGCGGACATGACTGATGAAGATGATTCAACAGGTGTAAGCGTATTACTGATGGTGGAAAGTACGGCATATTAGACACAGGAATAGGTGGCTGAGGCTTTGGCCCTGTAGCTTCCTTTGAAGATGAGGAAGGAATTAGTTGTGCCTGAGTTGATGAGGAGATTACAGGAGGTGTTGTTGTACTTTGAATCTGATTGGCACAAGATATAGGTTTCAAATATTTTAAAGGAGGACAAATTATATTTGTTATGCTTGGATCGGTTTGAGTGGTAGTGGACATAGCTGGAGGTTTAACGGCTTGAGCATATGTTTGGGATAACTGTGGTACTATGGATTTGCGAGCTTCTAAATAGGAGATATTTTTATTAGCTTTAATTTCTTGTATTTGTTTCTCTATTTTCCACTTGGGACATTGCTTCGAATCTGATGGATGGGCGAGTGAACAATTAACACATTTTGGCTCAAGAGTGCAATCCGGTGAAGAATTCCCAACAGATGCACATCTAGAGCCCGTCAGTTGACCGCGGCAGGATGTTTGAGAGTGACCAAACCTCTGGCACTTAAAACAGCGCAGAGGATTTGGTACATAAGGACGGATTTTACAGTTCAGGTAACTAGCTTTTATTGTGGGTGGAAGTTTCGGGCTATTGAATGTTAAAATAATATGTTTTGTAGGAATTATTGCAGCGTCTTTTTTAATTGTGATTCTCCTCACCTGAATTACACCCTGATTGGAAAACCTATCGAGGATTTTCGAATCAGGGGTGGTCAATAGATCAGTTTCAGATATGATACCTCGGCAAGTGTTGAGAGATTTATGAGGACTTATTGATACGGGTGAATCGAGAAAAGTTTTCGAGAGAAGAAAAGATTTGGTTTGTGTTTCAATTAGCAAATCACCGTATCATAGACGTTCTACTGATTTAGGTTCACCACCTATTCCTATTAAAGCTTTATTAAAAGCAAATGGTGATTTTGTTATACTGTTGTTTGGCAAAGAGATTATTAAAAATAGAGAGCGTGCAGCAATTTCGTCAATGGGCAAAACAAGGCCTTTACCAGGGCACATCAGCATTAGATCCATAAGAGAAAATAGAAATTCGTCCTGGCGTACCTCCACCCACCACGGAGTCCAACAAGGGAGGCAGTGTGCCGGTCATCTGGCAAAAACCAGGCACGGCGCTTACCTGGAGTACACCCAGAATATAGTACTACAGCATCAGGACGAGGATCCAACGGGTAAACCCGCACCCCTTATCTGCAGCACTAACCCTACTACAATGTCTCTCCGGGGACACCGAAGAGAGGTATCACCAGCCGATTGACAGGATCGGGCTCACTCCTGCCACCCGTCTACAGCGAAGCGTGGGCCAAAGGGAACGCAAAGGTATCCCCAGGACACCATTTTCCTCATTACGGGACGCCGCACACGGCAAACATGCGGGTTGACAGTTTTTAATAAAACACAAATATCAACAAAAAAAAAACAGAAAACAAAACAACATATGAAACCAAATGAATACTTTACAAAATGAAAACCAAACTGTGTTAGTAAAAATATGATGTACATAATTCAATCAAAAAAAGAAAAGTTGAGTAGTATTCATGTGTATATAAAATTTATTCATCTGTGGTCTAGACGTGAAACGAAAGAAAGGACGAATGGAATGACAAGACGAAGGGTTGAAACTAGAGAAGGATCACTAGGGTACCCCGGGGTCGTGACACCCGTGTTTTCCAAAGACAGTAAACCCCTTGGGTAAAGGAAAAGGTCACTAGGGTACCTAGAGATTGTGACACCCGTACTCACCTAAAGAAGGTGAGCTCCCTGAGGGGCGGTTCAGAATCGAAGGCAAAATATTTGTTGGATGAAGGAAATTGTGCTTTCACCCATTTCAAAAGAAAAAATGTAACCATCCATTTTGGTCACTTGCATTGATGACTTATCTCGTTCAGAAGTTTATCTGCAGTATGCAATACATCCTAAACATCGCTTTCTGCTCGTATTCTGGAAATTTTTTTGTATACGCTATCTTCGATCACTTAAACATCAAATATATCGATAACACAGCATCAATACGAGTTTACTATCACTCAAGTATGAAAAGAGAGGCAATTTTGTATGCAAGAAAAAATAGAAACAGAGTAGTGACTACTGAAAATTTAACACGAATGAAACAAATATACGTCGAGTGAGTGAGTGAATGTAGGGTTTAATGGCGCAAGAGCCGATTTCGGCTAAACTGCGCCAATCAATCGTTAAAATATTAAAAATCCATTTAAAATACTCAAATATTGTTAAAAGCTCACACAAAAAATAAATAACAATCAGATTTTGGTGGGGCACACCCCACCAAGTCAGATAAGGTTAAAACAGTTGAGAAAAACAAAATCGAATATAAAATATTTTAAGTAAAACTTGCTAATAACAAGTTTTTGGTGGGGATTACCCCCACCAAGTCCGATAAGTGTGATTCAATCACGTCCCTTCCGGGTGAGTGAGTGAGTGCAGGTTTTAATGGCGCAAGAGCCGATTTCGGCCAAGCTGCGCCAATCAATTGTTAAAATTTTAAAAATCATTAAAAATACTCACATATAAAAGTTCACACATATATACAACAAACAGATTTTGGTGGGGAATACCCCACCAAGTCAAATAAGGTTAAAATAATTCAAAGAAAAAAAATATTTTTATATCTAGGTAAAAGTATTTATATAACAAGATTTTGGTGGGGATTACCCCCACCAAGTATGATTGAATAATTTCACTTTCTGTTTTTCGTCGGGGTTAATAATTTCCTTTCAGTTTCTTCTACACGCTTTCTTGGAGTAATAACATGCAAAAATTCCTCCTGTCTCCAGCACTCATTTTTCCAATACTCTTCCGACAAGTGTTTTATTATATTCTTTTTCGGTGTTTCCACCTCTTCTTCTACGTCATACATAATCATGTCCTCATCTGAGGTGTCCTGAATAGGTGAGCTTTTTTTCGGTTTATGGGGTGCCATTTTTATCTCTATTTTTGGTTTTCCAGTGTTAGATAATTTTTTGGTAGGAAGCTTTTTTTTACGACGTTTTGAAACCTGAGATACAGAAGTTGTATCTGTTGATGCTAAGCTATTGGATTCTGAGGTAGCAGCTATAGTATTAGATGTTGTACAGGTGGGAGTTTCAACAACAACAGAAGAGGGTTGAATAGTTGATTTGGAAGAGGATTCAATAGGTGAAAACATATTATTGGTGGTGGAAAGTACAGGTTCCGACACTGTATCTGCTATTGAAGAGGCGGCAGGCAAGAGGTTTGTTTGGGTTGACGATGATGAGGATATTGATGTATTTTGTTTCAAGAGGGATGAAGTTGGTTGAAGTAATTTTATAGGTGGACAAATTATTTTTGTTATGTTTTCATCTGTTTGGGATGATTTGGTTAAGGTTGAGGGTTTGGCAACCTGAGCGTAGCTTTGAGGTAACTGTGGAGCTATTAATTTTCGTGCTTCTGGATATGAGATATTTTTATGTGTTTTGATTTCTTGAATTTGTTTTTCTAATTTCCATTTTGAACACAGTTTGGAATCGGATGGATGGGGTTCTGAACAGTTAATGCATTTTGGCTCTAGATTGCAGTCAGTGGAGGAATGCCCAACAGACGCACATCTAGAACAAGTAAGTTGTCCACGACAGGATGTTTGAGAGTGACCGAACCTCTGGCACTTAAAGCAGCGCAGAGGATTCGGCACATAGGGACGGATTTTACAGTTAAGGTAGCCAGCTTTAATGTTTGATGGTAAGTTAGGGCTATTGAAGGTTAGAATTAAATGTTTAGTGGGGAAAAGTGAAGTGTCTTTTTTTATTGTAATTCTTCTGACCTGGGTAACACCCTGATCAGCAAGTTCTTCCAGGATTTCTGCTTCAGAAGCACACAAAAGATCTGTTTCGGAGATGACACCACGACAAGAATTTAAAGATTTGTGAGACTCATCACCAGCCGATTGACAGGAGCGGGCTCACTCCTGCCACCCGTCTACAGCGAAGCGTGGGCCAAAGGGTACGCAAAAGGTATCCCCAGGACACCATTTTCCTCCTTACGGGACGCCGCACACGGCACACAAACGTGCGGGTCGGATAACCAACAGTGTTAGTCAAAAAATAAGTAATAATACGATTATTGAAATCAAAAGTCGAACAAATTAAAAATTAAATTAAATTAATTAAACTCAATCAAAATGAATACAAAAATATGTTATTAATAACGAATAAGGATATATCTAATAGAAAAAATGAATACTCGTACACATGTACATTTCGAAAAAAATTGGTCTGTATTCTAGACGGGAAATGAATGAAAGAATTATATGACAAGAAAGAGGGTCGAAAATAGTGAAAGATCACTAGGGTACCCCGGTGTTGTGAATCCCGTGTTTACCAAAGACAGTAAACCCCTTGGGTAAAGGAAAAGATCACTAGGGCACCTCGGGATTGTGACACCCGTACTCACCTAAAGAAGGTGAGCCCCCTGAGGGGATAGCATAGCAGAAGGAAAATCACATTCTCAGAAATTAGGTCATCCCAGGGGGGATTTGAACACACTACCTTTGGATTAGAAGCCCAACGTCCTATCCATTGCACTACAGGGACACAACGAACAAATTTTCTTTCTTTATATGCTGTTGGACTATCATTTTGGTTTGTTTTGTTTGTCAAGCGTATAATTGCTATAATAAGTAGATTATCCTACGAAGAATATTGTTTATAGATGTTATAATACATCTCACATCTTATGAAGTAAATAATTATCACCAGAGCTATTAAATATGGCTAATTTAATGAAAGTAAACTATTGCGGATGTAATCATATCGAGTTTACTTAATTGTGTTATTATGTACTGCCAATGTTTCAATGAAATTCTTATGATTTTTAATTTGCAGAATATAATTAATAGTTTTAGAGAAATAAAAAAAACCATACCTTTAAAAGAAACACCATTTGGAGAACTTTTAAAACTTCATAAATTGATATGCATTATACAGAAAACACTTCAAACCATAATCTTAATAATGAGTTGAAATATTATATACTTATACAAGAAAAATGTTCGATCATCAAAGCCCGTAATATAAATCTATTACAAGACTTAAAAAGCATTTAACACTCAGTTTTGCTCACTGAGTCAGTAACACTCAGTCAGACGGGAAAGGAAGTAAAGAGAAAATTGGATGACAAGTAAGAGGGTCGAAAATAGAGAAGTTCACTAGGGTATCCCGGGTTCGTGAAGCCCGTGTTTACCAAAGACAGTAAACCACTTGGGAAAAGGAAAAGACAACTAGGGCACCTAGGGATTGTGACACCCGTACTCAAATATACGTCGATGGCGTGAACAAATTATATAATTTTTTGGTTGTAAATGTTCAATAGTCTTTAATATAATTCTTTTACATTCTTCTACAATACATTATTTAAAAATTTTTTTGCATACCATATGCATTGGATGACAAAGATGATGATATCGTGTGGAAAATTGCGACAACGGCATCAATTCCGAAGACAACTGTGACAATGGGAGTGGTGAATCATTTTCAAAACATGATACTGATGGTTAGAATAATTATAAGTTCATGCATGTATTTGAAAGTTTTTAATGTTGATCAAATAAATTAATTGTTAACTTCTTGTTATTTCTCGATAAAACTTTTTAAAAATTTCTTAAGTATCTCGCATATCGATGAACCTTGAACACAATTTATTCCCCCCCCCCTCAAAAAACGAGTACAGAATTGGGGATGCGGCTTAGATTCGAATAAATACGGAACCTAAATTGTTAATATTTAAAATATTTTCCGTATATCAAATATATTTATATAATATATTTGTCAAACGTATTATTATATATTTGTCAATGATATTAAAACGCTTAAGAAAGTCAATACTTTTAATGTAATGTTTCTTTTCTGTAGTTAGTTTCAATTTGCTACCTAAATTAAATTTCTTCTTTATGTACTAGTTTGAGGCTCACATATATGCATAATAGTAGACTTTATTATTAAGTACAAAAAATTTATCTTTTTATTGAATGGAGTTTTGAGAAATAGAAGCAATTCAGCACATTTTCAGATTTTTAGCAACGTTATGATGCAATTGTCGTTAATAATGTCATTGCATACAATTTACCGTAATCGAATGTAATAGGAAATGATTAGAACATTTCTTGTAATAATGATTTCGATCACCTTTTCATGAAATAAATATTCATGAGACATAAAAATGTTTACAGGAGTCTTATAGTATATTACACATATATGATGAGTGAACAAATTATTGAAATTATTACGTGAGTACATGGATATTATCAACATCTGTACAACTCTTAGATTTTTGTTACTTGTTAAGTTCCTTAGATAACTGCTTAAAATTAACTTCGAAGACTCGGATTACACAACTACTAATGAAGTTAGTTGACTATAAGATAAGTAATTTAGATATCTCATGATAGATTTAAGTAACTGCAACCTATAACAGCAACCCTTAACATAAGTAATCTACATTTTACAATTTATCTTTGCAAATAAAGAATATACTTTAAATTTAAAAAAGTGCCCGTGAAAATTGAATATAGCAACAAACACTTATGAATAAATCAGCTCATTATAAATTTCGAAACTTATGGATGCCTAGCAAAAAGCTGACCCTAATATCTGTTCATCAAAAATATCATATTCACCTGTGCTTCTTGTGGAAAAATATGCTCCTGTTCCGTTAATGAAGCCTCTGAAGTTATTCAAATAAAGATGACTTACATATTATACTAGAAAGCTTGTTCATTTGAAAAATGAATGATCTAGTATCGCATAATGATTTGGAATATAGCAATCTATAACTAGAAACTCTTCTGTTCAAACCCACAATCATCATGCCCTATTATAAATATATTGGTCATCATATGATAAATAAGCACTAAAGAACTATGCGATGTTAGCTTAAATAGATTTACGTGAATTCTTAAATCCTCTTCTAACCTTGTTTGAAGATGTGTATACTGTAAAATTATTACTGTATTACTGATGTGTGTGTGTATATACTGTAAAATTATATATATATTACTGTATTACTGATGTATACTGTAATTACTGTGTGGAAAGAGATACTTTATTTTTCATTAATACATCTGCCTGTATTGTAACTAGATATGAAATTCTGCAATTAAAATAACATTTATATAGGGCTTGTTTTAATGGTGTGTTGGACTAGAACTGGATAAGAACGTGCGTGAATCTTTTTTTTAACATTTTGTTCAAGGCTTAAATTTTTTTAATAAGCCCTAATAAATATGTGTGTGTTTTCCATTTTTTTCTTCTCAGATCTTGAAAGCTCTCCAAAAAAATCCCGTTAAATAGGGTACCTTTGATTTAATGATAAATCTTTCAGTGTTTAACTCATGATTCTTATTTCATAATTTGCTTCTTACGAAAATTTTTCCTGTAAATGGAATAGTTAAATTTTTTTTGCATTATTAAGCAGATATGTAATTACAAATTACTTTGATTTACAGAGTTCAATTTTAAATCATATAATTTGAAGTTAAATAAAAAAAATTCTTCTTAGCATTTACAATTTAATTGCATTTTATTTGCTATTTTTTTGCTATTATTGAAGCTATTAAAATTAATAACGTACTTTATTAAATAAAAAAGGCTCGTTGCATCATCATATTAAATCTTCTGAAGCCTTTTCAAGATAGTAGATTTTTTTATAAGCTATTATCGATTTCAGCTATCTGAATTACGATAAAGGGTTAAAAAAATATAAAGCATTTTAATAACTCTAGTAAAACTGATACCAAGTTATTAAATGTTATATTCATCACGATTCGCTATAAGTTTACCCTTTTTTATCTCTCTTCTCAGATATTAATAAAGTGTTTCCATATAATTTGTACTGATCAATTAATTGTTTCTTCATTTCAACTTATGTGTTGCATCTTCATATTAGGTCATTATATCAAATTTTTTTACGTCTGAGTAATTTCTTCATCCGATATATAAAGTACAATTTTCCAGCCGTTTCATATCTAATAGCAATGTAATTACTCATCAATTTGTCTCTTCAACCTAAATCACATAGAGAACTCTTAGATAAAAACATTGCAATAAGAAATAGTATCTAAAACTAGGAAAACACTAGAAAGAAAACGAAGCCTTATAATTTTGATTGTGATAATAGTTCTAATTGTTATAGCATTATATTGCAAGGAGAGACTTAATGCGCAGTGACATAGCAGATTTTTATAATGGTTCTTTGGAGATCTCTCAAATGCTTGGAAACAACTGAGTACAACGTACAGATTTTATATGCTTAGATTATTGCATTGTAGAACAACAAGGTTTCTCTGGTGAGTACCCTTTTTTACCCTTTGTTGTATGATTTAAATTAAAAGTATTTCAAATTAAAATTGATCATTATTAAACATAATTAAAAGAACAAACTTTATTAAAATAATAAATGTACAAAATCTAAATACCGTAAAATCCAACACGCACTCATACTTCCAGCTGCATTTTTTAATTTTTAGGTATGTTCGCTGTATAACGCGCGCCCGCTTTTTTACGAAGAAACCTGAAATGTGCAGGTGTAATGCTATTATTTTTTGAAGTCCTTTATTTCAGGCTTTAGGAAATAAAAGTTTATTTCTGCAACGACATCCCCTTAAGTTTATAAGGAATGTCATTTCTTTTAAATAAACATTACTTCGATATACGTAGAAGAATAATTTTTTTATGCCCATGTCTTTTTTTATTTTTAAAGCTCTCATTTTCATACCTGGCGTATAACACACGCCCTTAAATTTCGATCTTATTTTTTGTGTTAAAATTGCGCGTTATACACCGGATTTTATGGTATATGTATGCTGCCCTTAATGAAATAATTGTGAATCAGTTCATGATATATTAGTTGCATTTTCCGACTTTGCAGCCACTAAGAGATTTTGATTCCACATACTGTTTAAATTACTTAACATTACATTTATATTTATTAATGTTTTACTAAATTCAAGAAATTTACACTGGACTTCAAAAAATTAAGAATTAACCAGTTTCTAAAAGGTTTCTTATAAAATAATGGGGAAAAAAAGAGATAAAGGATTTATAATTTATATGAGTGATCATCAACTTTAATAAAAAATCTTCAGAACCAGTTATACGCGCATTTATACAAAAAGGATTTTAAGGAATTCGAAACTTATACAGCGGTCGAAAAAAACTACGGATGTCCTATGTTTGCAATTTTTCTGAAACTTTATTATGCACTTTTATCAATTGTTGGTATTGAGATATTGTCGATTATATGCAAAAGATGTTATTTACTCCATTCAGTAGAGTATCTTTGGGCATATCTAGACAGAAGTTGTTTCATTAATTACTCTTCCGGCGTCTTTAAATGAGCTGAAATAAGGGTTGATTTATTTATGAGAGTATCTTCTTATTCAACTGTGCGATAATCAAATTTAAAATATGGAAAGGTGATGCCGTTTATTAGGGATAGGGAAGGATATATATTCCTTATTAAAACCGATTCATTATTTTTCGCAAAAACTTGTAATTTATTTTTTATAAAACAGTTACCTTGCATGACGTCAAATCATGTTTATGCTAAAATTATGTAAAATTCAATAAATAACTCTTTAAAGTCCATTTTGTCCCAATTTCAATTTTTTAGCTTCACTTGTTTTCAAATTAGATGTGGAAGACTGGTTGCACTTGTATTTTTTATTTCTTTACAACTTATATCATACTAACTCAATAATTACCAAGTCTTCGAAATGTCGTAATTAAGATAATACATTAACTATATCTAAACATTTATAATATATATATATACAATAGTAGAAATAATTCCGATTTAGAGGAATAAATACATGTACAGAGTTTAACTCGCTAAGTAAAGTTTTTTATTCGTATCTGAGTATTAGTAATCAGTTATTGGATTTTTTTATTTAAGCATATTTAGATTTAATTTAAATGAGAACAATATATCTTCCTTTCCATCAATAAAATAATTTTTATAAAACTATAAAAGGATATCAATATACTTATATTGAAATATTCCATAAATATACACTGTTCCAAAACCGGCTTATTTTTGGTCTAGAATTTATAATTTTAATATTTTTAAAATCTATTATCGGAGGTTTGAACTCAGTACCTTCCGATTCGTAGCGCGTAACTTACACTAGACATAAGTGATCATCCTGTCGGAGGCTGTTACTGGCTTACTTAGATTCCGCCACAGTACTCCCCACCAGTGAGTCGGTGGATAGGCGAACGAACGAGATATTTGTTGTTATGGCGAGCGCGGGAGTTGCTACGATTGCGTCAAGTGAGTCTGACGATTTGCTGCGCCGAGTGGCTTTGACGATTTTGCTGCGCCGAGTGGTCCGGCGACTTTTGCTGCGTCGAGAGGGTTCGACGACTTTGCTGCGCCAAGTGAGTCTGGCGACTTTGCTGCGCCAAGTGAGTCTGGCGACTTCGCTGCGCCAAGAGAGTTTTGACGACTTTGCTTGCTCTTCTTGCAGTAGATGCGCCATGACACATCAGAAGATTTGCATTTTTCTTTCAGCCAGGTCACCAATATCGCGGTTAAAACTTGTACCTTTCGATTCGTAAGCGCGTAACTTACCACTAGACATAAGTGATCACTCCTGTCCGGAGGCTGTTACTGGCTTACTTAGATTCCGCCACACTATCCTGGAAGTCAACTATTTGTCCTGAACGATAACCTGAAAAGTTATTTGGTCAATTTTTTAGTTTTAAAATTTTAAATTTTTGTTGCATTAATTAACATTTGACATCGATTACATATGTTATAATAACTTAACTGTAAATACATAATTTATTTTTTTGTTTGCTAAGTGTAGCTTAAACTTGCTTACAATGGTAAATAGTGAGAAAGGAATCACATATGAAGAAATAATTATTGAAAAAGTTGAGTTTTAAATTCATGACAATCGACCAACATTTTAATATAAAGATTAGCTACTAATGCTTAACTATGGAAGAGTGTTTTGGGTTGTGTGTTTCAGGTTCACGATTCTTACGAATCCTCTAGGGAAGATATCTTTATGACGATACATGATCATAAAATCACTTTCTATAAAGGAACCGCAATTTATGTTAATAAGGGTTTATATTTAAAAACAAGAGGAAAGTTTGAGAGGATGGAGATTATTATCATATGGAGACTACAACTTTATAGAAGTTGGTAGCGAAAATTGCCATGGTTCAAGTTAAAAGGAACCGACAGGATGTATTCTAGGACGCTTATTATTGCTGAGAATCTGCTATTCACAATAAGTACTAAGTTTATTATCATAGATATTTAAATTATTTAATCTGACGTCTACTAAAGCTTAAGTCGAATTTAGATGGTGATTTTATAGTCATAATAAAAGTGTTTGTTTTAAGAAAACGTCGCAACCTTTGGTAAACCCTCACACTTTTGCGGGCGAGAGTTCACAACAATTCAGACGTTAAAGTAATATTTGTTTATTGAAATTATATAGATTCGTTTTCTGTTTTGGTGCATAAATACCAGCTTATAGACATTTTCAGAGTTATCAGAATACAAAAAAGATCTTCGAAAAGTGATTAAAGGCATGGGAGGGATTCAAACAAAACAGAACTAAGCTCATTTTATGAAAGGTGAATCTCTCAGAGTTTTGTATTTCAAAGCCAAACCATTGCGGAGTCAAACTGTTAAAAGTTTCTCTGTATTGAAGCAACCTAACCGATTAAGTTAAGCGTTAGGAAAACACAAAAGATCGGCCAAATACTTGGTTTAAAGGAAAGTCTTTTTTAGAAAAAAAGTTTGATGTTTATGTTTCCACAAGCAAAGTTTATCCCGAAACCTTCAGGGCAAAGGGAAGAAGGGAAATTTGGAATAATAATATTTCATGTTCTTCTGAAGAAAAGGAATAAAGTTTTTGAAGCTTCGAACGAAATGTTTTCTTTGCCTTAAAAGAGCATTTTTGGCCGGCGGTTAAGAGTTACAGGGAATGAAAGAAAAAAGAGTTTTCTTTCCCTTTTCCCAAGTGCTTATTTACTTAAGTGGTAGGAAGTAAAGGAATTAGAAAATTGGCTCAATTTCTAGCCCCACTACGAACCTTGCGTCTTGTATTTGTACATTCGGATATGCATTGAAAGAAGGAGTACATGTTACCCAACCAGCAAATTCATTTTGGAAGAATCAACTTCCATTTTAGAAGTAAATATAAAAGATTCATGATATGTTCATCATGAGATAATGTTAATAAGAAAGTATTTTCTCACTTCATGTTTGGTATTATTCTGAGGAAATTTTTAACTGAGGAAGAACTTGTGTATTTTTGAAAGGAACAAAAATCAATTCGTTTACTGTTTGGTAGAATAATTGATATTTCAGGTTCCTAAACTATGTTTCTGGTCGCTCATTACGAGGATTATTTGAAAATACATATTTAGACGAACATTCCTTTCAATGTTTTCTTTCTGAAAAATTTTGTAACAAAAATAGTATTTTCACTTGTCGACTTTGTTACTTTTGGAGGTGTCTGGAAAAATGTGATGTAACTAATTTACTTCGTGCAAATTGTAAATTCATGCGCCAAGGTTTAAGCAATATTGTCTGTCAGTACATAAATTGAAATAAGGTATGCATTCTGTTTCGTAACGCTCCCGGTAATAAAATGAAAAAGCGAAATATTTTCTTAAAGTTATGAAAATATTTAAGTGTACCGTTAATGTGTTCATAATTTTCTGGGTGTAAGTTCAAGTTTCAATTGCTGGATATAACGCCTGCTCAAGAGCAAAACATTGCGAATACCTATAATAACGGGGTTGACCCACCGCATCATGACTCGATCAATTCTCACCGACTCGGCGTCGCGCCAAGCAGGTAGTCAATCAGTTTAAGCAAACATTTAATGCGCCCCGCCAATCCCCTCAGCCGCCGCGGAGCTATTTCCTAAAAGTATCTTGTAGCTGATCTCTGCTCTGAAAGATCTGTTATCGCCAAATTTGATACTGAGGTCTGTCGATGACAAATGCCCTCTTTTCCTGTCTCCGTCTCTGCCAATGCGACTGGATGTGCTGGGCGGAACCAAGATCATGGACGTATCTGATTCAGTGATTCGTGATTCTAGTTAACGCAATGGTTATAAACACACAATTCAGAGTTGAAATAAGCAAAACAAGTGGAGGACAGAATCCTGCCGGAACCAGAATAATCGCTGAATCCAGCTTAAACCCGCACAAATTCCCAGCTACGCCACGTACGAATATTCACGTATCTTAAATTGATACTGAT
>BMAO01001165.1:0-19717 GCA_019973975.1 Trichonephila clavata
CAAGCAAAACATCAAAGTGGAGCACATTTTATAAACATTGCTTTACGCTTTCCTGTTCTTGTAGACAAGATTTTTAAAAAATTACCTCGAAAGGAAGTTCTGTTTTTGGTTTTCCAAAAAAAAAAAAATAATGCATGGAGTTTGAACGATGATACAAAAGTTTTTTCTTTAAATGAAACAAAATATTTTTTCCAAAGAGTGAAATATTTTCTTTTTAAAGTCATGCCTTTAACCCCTAGTTTGTTTTTCTCTTGTAAAGCTATTTATGAGAAGCTGATTCAAAGTGTTTTCGTTTCAAGATTGAGAAAAAAGCGGGCAGAATAAAAATATTTTCTTTTTATAATTTTAGTATAAAGAAGTTATAAATTTTCAGTATTTTCACGCTTTCTTTCAAAATAATAAAATTTAATTAAGATTCCAACCTTGATTGAATGTTTACAAATATAAATTATAGAAGATTAAATGTATGTGTTTGTTCTTAAACGCATAATTTATTTAATAAAAAAAAATAGATAATTTATAACTATGAATATAAAAACTTTGTTGTTAAACATATAGAAGGCAAATAATGTTTTTTAAGTTCAAAACTAATAAATATTAAAATGTATTAACTAATATACCCTCAAATGCCCCAATTGTATTCGAGACAATTTGATGCTTTCAGTGTCTAATCTCAAGTAATAATGATTTTTCAAATTAAAAATTGTTTGCAGTTCAGTAGAAGAGTTGTGTTTCAAACAAATAGTGACATATATTAAAAACTTAAAGTTCACGATGGACTCATACATAAAAAAAATTAATTAAAATGGATTATTTCTTTTTGCATATTCGCAATTTCAACTTCAGATACTTCCATAGAACAATACTGTTTTAATGAATTCGGACCACATAAAAACATATAGATAATTCACAATACCAATTTCCTTACTCCACTAATGAAAAGATTCCAAAACCTATAACAAGAAGTTATTTACACAAGAATAAACAAGGGCACATTAATGAAAAATGTGTTGAAAATGCCGTTTCATACTTCAGAAAAAAGTGCGACTTCCAATGTGATTGCTTCTTTTTTTTTCCATCTTAAACTTGAAAATTTGAAAAAAAATACAAATGCAACTGAGCTTAAGAAAAAAACAAAATATCTCTCTTTTCATTCAAATGCTGTTAATTTCCGCAAAAACGCAAATACCATCAATATTGGAGACATTCGTTAGAGTCAGCTTTATCCATTAAATGAATCAGATCCTCAAAAATCGTCAATGATAATGAGATCAATTAAATTAACTCGTTAACAAACTAAATGCATTTTAAACCAGTGACATCAAGTTTGTTGAGCTGATAAAATTACTGTGCATGATAAGTTATTTACAAGTATTCATAATGATTGCACTTTTCTTTGATCGATGTATTAATGCTAAATTATAAATGAAGAGAGTATGCACGTTCGTTATTTTAATATGATCTATAGGTTCTTGGCAACACCTACAAAGACTGCGAGACTGATTCCAACGGTTCCGGATTCTTAAGCTTTTGTCTCGTACCCGACGAGTGTTTAGGTATAGAAGGCATCTAACTAATCGTGACACAAATGTATCGTAAGGTTATTTACTAATCAACCTACTTAAATTTATGCAGATAATATTAACAATGATGAACATTATAAAGAGTTAAACGTTACTTATCTGATATCAGAAAACCTGGATGTTGAGCATCTTATATTACTAGATGTGGTTCAGGGCTTAAAACTGTGATTACTATTTACTGTCAATGAGTCCTACTAAAAGAAAAATTACACGAGCCACTATTCTGCTTATACTTTTAATAAGGTTCTATGTACATATTAAAGTATTGTCAGTCCTTCCAAACTAAACTAAATTTCTAACATTATCTCCTAATGAGCAAAAAAAATCTACATGTTTCTACAGCAGAACAAAAGCCGGACTGAAACTGACAACAAAATTTTCATTTTACTAACAATTAATTTTTACTAAAAGTGTAAAGTGCCATCTAGGGAGCTTTTCACCAAACATGGCCAATGCACTACTATAATCCTAAGCAGAGGAATAAGAACACTCAAAAGTAAACATATTTCAATTCAACAGACGAAAAAATGCGTACCGAATTTCATTACTGTAGGTTTTGTAGTTTATAAACAGGGATATTTTATCAATACGCCCCAGTAATTCCCCAAACCTCCCCATATGTGTAGACATTCGTAAACTTCGTTTTTACCGCTCTCTATATACATTCAAAATAATAAAAAAGCTTACTAAGTTTTAAATATGTGCGTCTAAGGATTCTAAAAAAGGAATTTTTATCTATAATTGTACCTTAACACCTCTGAAAGCCCCAATATGGTTCGATTTTCAAAAACCATTGATGGAGCGGGTTATCATTAAAAAAAACACCTGTCTAACAAATTTCGGATCTTTAGTTCTCATAGCTCAAACGATTGAATGTATATCTATCATGTCCTGCATCCCTCGCAACCACCCTTGGGGACCGATTTTTACGAACATTTTTTTTAGGGAATCTCCGTCATGCCAGATATACTTCACGCCTGTAGGCCGTATAGTTCAAAACAATAGTATGTGTTTATCTCCAACTCCCCTTAAGCGCTCGTAACCTTCCTTAGAGTTGGAATTTTTTAAAACCTCTTTTGTAAGGGATATTTTCATCATGAATAGAACCAACCAGCGAAATCTCAAAGTATTTAGGTCTAATAGTTTCAAAAGAGGAATATCTTTATCTCCAACTCCTCTTAACCTTCCTCTCAACCCTTTAGGGGCTAAGTTTCACAAATCCGTTTTTAGTGGATCTCTACTCTATGAAAGTGACGTGCCTACTAATTTTCAAGTCTGTAGGTCTATCATTCCGAGATATCTGATGAGTGAGTAAGTCACTTTTTCTCTTTTATTTTATATACTTTCTCTCTATATATATATATATATATCTTTCCCATTCAAAATATTCACTATTAAAAAGGCTTTTAATATAATAAAACAATAGGTAGATCAATTTTTTAACTATAATGACAAACTATCAAAGCAAGAAAATTTAATATGTTATTGTAATGAATTTAAAGAATTCAAAGATAATTATCACCAGCATGTTATTACTGGTGATCTCAATATTGTAAAAGACAATAATCTTAGAAATATAATGAATAAAGGTACTGGTTTTAGAGTTATGATTTCCAATAATAATGATTATCAAAAATCAGTTATATAATGATATTGAGCATTTATTTACAAAATTGCTATTAAAATAGTATGTTATAGAGGCATTCACAGAGTTTAAATGTAACATTCACAACAGATTAATAAATATAACTTTAGTACACATAATAACATATTTTTTAATGATATTAAAAATCAGATTAAAAAAATAACTAAATAAATTTATTTTAGTTTATATTGATAAAGTGCTTTAAATTTTGCTTAATTTGTAAATACTATTATAGTTTAATGCACACAAACATTTTGAAAATAATACAGCTTTTATTGGTCATCAATTTCTGATAGAGAAATAATAATCGAATTTTGGCTTTTCATAAACAATTAAAATACAAATTAATAATAATTTTAAATTTCCACATGTATTTCTTACTCCTAAATTTCATAAAGATCCAGTAAAGTTTAGAACAGTTACTAATGGTTTTAATAACATATATATCAGCAAATCAGGCAAATTCTACATGAAATGTTACAAGATACAATAAATAATCTAAAAACTTCAGCCATTCTTAAAAAAGAGTACAGAATTATTGCACAAATTAAAGATAAAAAGATATTTTCAGTATTTAGTTTAGATGTTTGAAGATTTTTTTAATTCAATTAATATTAATGATATGATAAATCACTTATAAAATTACATAAAGACAATTTGTTTAAAACTGTCAAATATGATAGATTCGTTCTCTACTTAGGTTAGTTCTAAAAGAGATTATGTTTATCATAATGGTATTATTATCACAGATTAAGGGTCTACCACAAGGTGGCCCAGCTAGCAACTGTCTTGCCAATTTATATTTACATTATTTTGAAAATAGTTTCAAAGACAACTTAGAATATTACTTTTTTCGTTATACAGATGATATAATCACATTTTTGGCAAGCAAGACAACTTTAAACCTAAGACCAATTTTTAGTCACAATATCTTAATTTAATACAGACAAATAGTAACAATTATAAAGCAAATTTTCTTGATATAGAAATTAAATTAAAATATAATAAAATAGTTACTAATATTTATGATAAACGAGAAGACTTTAATTTAAATATTATAAAAGTACCGCATTGGGAGAGTAATGTATGTTTCTATATTCAGAAATATTGTTATTAATTACACACTACGCAATAAATTTCTAGTTTCTAATAAATCAGAAAAAATAAAAAAAAACTATAAACATTTTAATAAATACTGTTTAATTCAAAACTACCCAATTAATTTTATTAATAGATATTTAAATAAAGAAATTCTAAATAGTAAGGATTAAATTTCCATAGTTTTTAACAGGTTAATATTATGGATTTATTATTCTTCCTAGATAGTTTTAAATACCCCCATTTCTAGTTTATAGATAAAATTACTTTTTTTAAATTTATTATAACTTTTAAATCATATTAGAGTCTCTAAGATAATGGTAGTATGTTTACAATTCTTGTTTTATTATTTCTGTTCTTTTCATACTTTTGCTAAGTGCTATTTTTCAGCCATTGCTTTGTTTTGAAATTGTATTTGGGTCCGGAATCTGGCAATAACTTGTTTATTGTACACAGATTTAGCGCGGGCTCTGCATTTATGTATGCAATTTTTAGGTAAGTTACCTTTTTCTAATAATGGATTTAGATTTCCTATCCATTATTTCCAATTGGTTTTTGCTCGGTCTTATTAACAGAAAGGGGGAAGGTTGGCTGGCCAAAAAACATGTTCAACCCCATTTTTATACAGAGAAATTTTTAAGAGGAATTTTTTTTGTATACAAGCTGCCCTAAGTCAGCAATGTTGATAATACTGTAGCGTCCATTCTTTTATATTTCTATATTTTACTCTGTTATTTCAATTTTTCATATCTCCTTTTGAAATCTGTTGCCTGGTTATCTATCAATTGCTATTCTTTTAAGTATTAATCATGTTACTTCATCTCTCTCTTGTAGAGAAATTTTGATTATATATATATATATATATAGATATAGATATATATCATCACATCTTTACCCTAACTGTCGAATTACACTGCAGTTTAAATTATGACTGAGATGAAAAACTAAAATTTGGTTTTATTTTTCTCCTTCGATTATTTACCGCAAAGTATCTTTATCCATATTGGTAGGATTTAAGATTCTGAAAAATATTATCCCTCTCCCTTCAAAATCTGATGGCGTATACAATGTTAATGCCAAAATGATAGATTTACGCAAACAAAGAAATGAACTTTCCACGTTAGCAGAATTTTGTACAGCAACAATAAAATAGACTACTCTACTTCACAGATAAATGCAGAACGCGAGAAGGTAAAAAGTTATGCTTACAGTTGCATTAAAATGGAGAGTATATTTAGACAATGTTATTTAATAGCGTCAATGATGATGATGCATTACTTGTAGAAAAGTATTGGATTTTCTTAAAAGATATATCTTTGTCACTTTCCCCTTTAAATGAACTAATGCTGGTATAAAATGCCTCTTCTAAAACTGATTTCGTGACTGAATCTTATTTGTCATTTCAATTTATTGTGTGATAAATAGGATCTTGGCTTGACTTTGATGAATCATCAATACCTTTAAGGCTCTTCCATCAAAGTATGCTGCGTGTTTGTTTCAGAAAGTTCATATGTTTCCAATCAGTTTTTCTAATTTTACTTATTGAAAAGTGTCTTTAAATTTTTTTTTAAAAAAAGGTTAGAACTAGCAATATATTTTTTTTCCATTTCCAGTAAAAGGGAAATTAGGAAATTTCCCGATGTTTCTTGTTATTTTTGAATTATATTATTACTTTAATCAATTTATAAATGAATCAGCATGCATACACCTATACATCCCCATGCTCTTACTGCACGCATGCATATACACACATGAACATTATAATACGAACAATTTTAATTTTTAAGAAAAGGTTGAAACTTTATTAGAAACAGCTTCTCAACGTAGGATTGGCTTCGGTTTTTTATTCATACGTTTTAAGTTCTCTGGCACATGGACCGGTATAGAAGATACATTGTGTACGCTTGTTGTACTCATGATTTTCTGAAGAAATGATTTAGGGATGCAACAATTCTGCATAAAAAATCGACAAAGTGTATTCCATCGGATTTTAATCAGATGAGGGGCAACTCCATTCGCCAAATACCTTGATAAATAAAAGTTGCTGTGTACATGGATAATTCAATTTATCCGAGCATTATAGTCAATCAGAATATAAATATCACCAATGGCAGTAGTATAAAGCTTCAGATGTCGATCAAGGATTCTGTCTAGATATGTTATATATAAAGTGATTGGTATATTCCAAAATAATCTAAATTTCCTTTATATTAAAAAAACGCATTAAAATTCCTCAGAGGTAGAGTTCAGTAAGTGAAATAAAGAAAAAACATTTGCTTAAGCATGATCTTACTTCCATAATAAGAAATAAACTGTTTTACTAATGCTTTTTTTAAACATTGGATTTGTAATAAATTTTCAAAGAAAAATTTACAATCTTAGACAAAATTATGTATTCAGTTTTAATCTCGTTATTGATGGATTTACATGATAAGAGTCTTATATTTGAAAAATATTATAAAGCTTGGAGTAATTTATAGAAGAATACTTGTCGTGATCCTTAAATTTTATAAAAGAAAAATACATTCAGAAAAATGTTAAGTTTCTAAGAGATCAGGGTTTTGGCGAGCATTAAGGCTAAATGATCCTTATAGTTAAGGCAGTGGAAACTTTAACTGGAAATTTAAAACATACAGGGTTATTCTACATTTTTTTTAAAAAAATTAAGATGGATGATAGAACCCATTCAGACGACCGGTAATTGCACAGAAACATTGGGTTGCATTCCACCTTAAGCGGTAGAAAAGAGAAATATAAAAACTCCAAACTGAACTTACAACATTGTTGGGAAAACGAATGAATGATACATAAATTTGCACAATCAAACTTATTGATTAGTGAAAAAAAACCCCTCATATCAACTTCTCAAAATACCGATCACACGTGTCATTGCACAGGTGACACCAGCAAAAGAACGATTGATGCTTCTTCTCAAAGATTCCCAGTGTTGTTAATTTTGTCCACGGCAACAACAATTTTCACCTCTAAATCCAGCTGAATTCACAGGCGTCACGTGCACTAACGATTTCATGTGCCCCAAGTAGAAAAAGTTCAGTTGATTCTGGAGGTCAAGCCACAAGGAAACTACGCCCAACGTGCGGGTCATATGCCATTTAAGCAGTTACGGATCATTATTTAAAAATGTCCTGGTGCTGCATTGTGCATTAACCACATGTCTCTATGGATGGGAATGAAACAGTCCGCAATACACTGGGAAGCACTTGTTTAAAAAAGATGCGGTATGTTACGCCGGTCAACGGTCAGGCAAGATCTAAAGGCCAACCAAGTAATCACCGCGGATGCCTGTATTGACGTTCACGGAAAATTTCTGTTCGTGATTACGAGGGTAGTGCGGTGGTGACTGCTGTCAGACAATACTTGCTTATTGCACTTGTCGAAAAGGCCTTCTTTGCTTTTTATCTCATTACTAACATACATGCATGGAATTATTATATTTCCTTAATACCGAATTCCTTGATCAGTAAGACGATTATATTCCCATTATATTTTTATATCATTTCAATAATTCAGTCCATCTTTTTAGCATTTTTGTTTATTGGACGACATACATAAAATAAATGTTAAAAGCAGAGAGCATTGCATACACTCTGACCCTACAAGCCAAACAAAGTGCACAATCTCATGTATGACATGCAGCGCCATCTATATAATTAATATTTAATTTACAACAGAAATTGTTGCTCGTTATTTTGCATCCCCAACATTCATTTCACAAAGTTTTCCCAATAGGGGATAACCATCTGTGTGTCCAAAGATTGTACTATTTTTACGTGGTGGCGTGTGTGCGTTCCTCGTGTACAATATTTTACACCAAGATCTGAGAAATACCAATTTCGTATACCACCAACCGCGTGCTTGTGGAAGAAGCTGTTTCAAATATTTTCAAAATTCTCTCTTCCATTTCTGACGTTTTACAAACACCGTACATGCGGTTTAATATGGCAAACGAAACGATTTCTTGTAGTCGTCAATCATTACTGGAAAATATAGGATCACTTGGAATACGTCGACTTGAAAACCGCTGTTCAACAATCTTCGAGCTTTGCTTTTATTCCCGTTCGCTTACTGAATGTGAAGTACATGTCTACCACTTCCTCGCATATGTAATCCACCATAGCATTCAGAAAAAGTTTCGGACAATACTATCAATATAATACTTGAAGAGAATTTGAGGCAAGGTTTGCTTCAATTGCCAATTAAAAGCAAAATGGTACTTGCTAAAAAGGAAAATTTGCATGCAGTAAATTCCTGATAAAGCCTTAGAAGATATGCAACTTAGGCAGGTACAAACTGATGCCAGAGGCTATGGATTATTTTGCTTCATATCTTGCAGGCTCCAACTTTACTCTCCTATTTTCTGCTTATCAGAATTTAACGCGACCCTATCTTCTTATACAATTATTGGTCATATGTATGTGTACTTTTCCAATTTAATTCTAAAAAAAAAATTAGAATCATACTGTATATTACGTGAGTGTATCCAACTGCATTCTTCCAGAGATAAACAATTATAAAAAAAAGTTATTCTTCCTAAAATTATATCTGGGATTTCCACAGGTTGGTATATGGAAGTCGTTTGATTTTAATATACTGGATTATGTGATTGAAAATTATTTTTATAAAATATTAGCCTCTTAGTAGATTATGGTAATGAAATGTTTTTACTGCATTAAGACAAAATACAAAACTTAAATAAAAATCTATTAATTCCTAACAAAAAGGATATTGTTTAAAAAAAGGTTATAAAATTGAATTTTTTAATTTTAAAAATAAAATCGATTTTTTAAACGAAAATTTTTAAAAAAATTACAATTGGCATTAAATTTAAATTTATACTTTAAATACAATATATAGATATAATAAAGCCAATGTGTAATCTATTAAAATAAACATACGCTATATATATATATATATATGTATAAGTATATATATATATGTAGGTATATATAGGTACATATATATATGTATATATATATATATATATATATATATATAATTAATATTTTTCAATTAAAACTACAGCCTTGGATCAAATTCAGATTGCAACTGTTTTATAATTAATTGTACAATTAAAGTTCAAAGATACAGAAATACTATATGAGAAAATCTAATTATTTTAAATTTATGTGTGATATTTTGTTGATTTCAGAAAATCACTGCTCGGTATTAAATATGAAATACAAAGAATAAATGCTTCAAATTCTTGGGTTGTAGAACGTTTATCAAATGATCTGAAATCTTCAACGGCACCCCATATAGTGAGTTCGAAATTCCGGAAGAAATTGAAAAGAACACCCCTAACTCACTGAATAGATAAACTAAGTAGTAGAATTTTCTTCTGAGAATAAAAAAAAAGTCTACGAGAGAATATGCTCTAATTGCATAATTTAATTTAAAAAAATAAAAAGTATGACTTCATGTTTTTTTCATGCATTTAAATTTGACACGCTTATTCCAATAAGTATAAGCTTTAATACAGGTCATTAATACAGGAATGGAAATAAAAGACATGTAAATCATTGTATATTTTCTTCAATAAACTAGGTTGATATTTAAAATGTTTGAAAAGAAAAAAAATATTTGCATACAGTGATAATTGACTGAAAAAACTAAATTCTTTCAAATTATTAAAAGTTACTTTATTTAAATACCAGTTCAAAAATACGTAAATTAGTCTCTATAATTGTAAAGTTATTTTAATTTTGTTATATTTTTGTTAAGAAAACAGGTATTTATATACATTTTAATTCATAAGAATGAAAGCATAAAAATGCATAGTAAGCTTCTAAAAATATAACATTTAACTACAAAAAAATTATGTCTTAGAAATGTGTATATAGTTTTTACTTTGAGTCCGGACAAGCAGCAAAGATAATTAGAATGATAATAAAAGCAAACATTTCAAAGGAAACATAAAATTTAAAAAAAAACATAAGGTTGATTAACATTGATATGTTAATGAATAAAAGAAGGAATTTATTTTGCTTGCTTTATTAGTCCATTCATACAAACAAAACTTCAAAGGAATGCCTCTTTTTCTTAAATATTTCTGTATTTTTCCTGTTTTTTAGATAATTTGTAAGAAAAGCAACAACAAATGTTATTTGTTTTCTAAGGAAAAAAATAGTGCAATGGGTTTGAGTGATGAAACAAAAATGTTTCACTTTTAATGAAGCTTCAAAAATTTATTCCAAAAAGATTTTTTTTAAATCATGCCTTAAATCCTGTGACTTATTTTTCTCTAGTGAAACCCTATTAAAGACGTTGAATATATTTTTGTATCAAAAGATTTTAAAAAAAGAGAAGCAGAAAGAAAGTATTTGATTTTTTATAATTTTATTGTATATAATGCATTATATTTTGTTATTTTCACTTTTGATTTTGAAAAATAATGATTTTTATTTAAGATTCTGACTTTGATTTGAAAGCTTACAAATACAAATCAGAAAGCTGTAAACCACTCATTTCATATTCATTGTTATAAATATAAATTTTATTTAATAAATTAAAATAAAATAATGAAATTTAGAAAGTCTATAACTACGAATGTATCTCAGAAGTCATAAATATCCCAAATTCTCACAATTTATGCTATCAGTGTCACAATTCAGCAATGTTAATTCTTCAAATGGTAATGTATTTTTACAATTAAATGGTAGTGATGAGTTTTAAAAGTCTAGTGACAGAGTTCAATTATTTATAAATTCTTACTAATTGGCACCGCTTTTAAAACAAATTAAATAAAGTATTTCTTTTTTCGCATGTCCGTCATTTCTTTCTTCACATTTTTCAATAAAACGAAACAGTTTTAAGGATTTCAACTTATACAAAATTAGGAACAATTAATAAAAATTATTTTATTAGAATAATGGAAACATTCTAGAATTTGAAATAGGCAAGAATTTGTACAAAAATAAACAATTTGTTGAATATGCCGACAAATATTTCAAAAAAAGAAAAGAATATGTGACTTTCGAAATGTGTTTTTATGGTCTTTATTTTAATCCGGGATATTTGAAAAGTAAAAAAAAATGTAAATGAGCTCTGATCATAAAACCTTTTCATTCAAATAATGTAAATTGTTGTGAACAAATGAATACCATCAATGTTTGAGACATTCGTTGGTGCTCATTTGTTCATTATAAGTAATCAGTTACTCAAACAAATTGATATTGATAGATTGAAGTAAATTAAAACAAAAAAAACAGTAAAATATATTTAACTATGTCTAAATTATTGATATCAATACCCAGTTTACTTAACTACAAAAACTAACATGCATCATAAGTTACTTTACACGTTTCATAACAGTACATTTACTTAATGAACATATTAGAATGAATCTATGAAACAAAAAAATATGCGTGTTTTACGATTTCAGTATCATCTACTAGTTGTAATGAAACCACCTAAACTTTTATATTTAGCCCCAAAGACTTTGTACTCGTGAGCTTTTGATAGATTGACTGATTAACTCGTTTATATTGCAATGCTATTAATGATTATCCAGCTTAAATTTATGAAGGGAAATCAGCTGTTATGGACAGTTTAAATAATGAAGTTTATTTATCTGATAAGAGAACAGGATTCGTGTCACTGCTATAATCTTCCTAAATACAGCAATACGAAGGAACTTAAGGAAACGGAATATATTGATACGCAAGTATTTGGTGCTCTCCATATATTTTCGCCGTACTCTTTGTACGAAGAGAACCAAGGAACTGCTACCTGCCCTTAATCTCCTAGAAATTGACCTTAACGAAATTAGAAGCTTGGTGGTCTTGGAAGGCATCACGTTGCATGACCGCACATACCTCTATATCTTTGAACGAGGTACCGTGACTGCTGCGAAGTATAGGGATGAGGTCTTGCAGCAATAGAGCAACATGTTTTCCTTTTCAGGGGTGCAGTTTACCCTGATTTCATTTTCATGGATGAAAATGCGAGTTCATATAGAGCTGATGTGATCGACACATTTCTGGAAAGTGGGAATATTCGCCATATAAATTGGCGATTAAAATCCCCAGACTTCAACCCCATACATCATGTCTGGGAAGCTCTGAAAAAGGCAACTTTATTTCGCAAATCTCGTCCGAGATTTGCCTAGAAAAGCGTTGTTGAATGAGTTAGATCAACTATACGCATATATTAAGACACAGAATTGCAAATAAAGTATTTTTTCAACATCTACACGATAAATTAGCATATCAATTTATGTATGTGTATAATATCTCTATTTAGCTTTAAGTATACTTTAAATAATATATTTTTTTTTGATTTATTCATATTGTCAATAAAAAATTTGTAGCAGATCTTCATGCGTTTTTAATTAAAATATTGTTTTGGGTTTCCTTATGATATCATTTGGTTTGAGAATCTCGCACGCCTTGTGAGTGAGCATAGCATTTGTAAATATGCATTACTGCATTTTAATATATAGGGAATGTAAGCGATGATAAAAAAACAGACTATTTTATGAAGTGTTAGTAGATTTTAGTTGAATGACGAGAGTTTTAATATTTGAATGGTAATTTTTCATTGTGAAAGAACGATTTTCTTGAGGGTAATAAATAGTACAATTCATATATAATTTGTATATGCCTCATGTGTCACTCCTCGCATATTGTTATTAAATTTATATTTTGAATTGAAAACTAAAAAAGCATTTAAAATACGAGGGAGAGTCAAATTAACTTTTGCAATTTCTCTTACCAAAGCTTTGAAACGGATCTAGAATATAGCGCTGTATGAGGGGTAATAGTCAACCTTTCCATAAAACATGTCACTCGTCTTTCCTCGTAGTCATTTGAATGTGGCAGTCCGTTCAACATGTCAGCTACAGTGTCAATCTGCACCGAGAAAGAAAGAACGACAGTGATTCGCTTTTTGTATGCAGGTGTGAAACCTGTGGAAATTATTCGACTACGAGGGAAGGTGTGAGTGACACATTGTATAGAAGAGCAGTCGACTACACCTCATTTAGAGCTGGATATTTGATCTGTTGCGAAACCTTGGAAAGAGAAATTGTACAAGTCCCTTTACCTTTTGACTTTTTTCTCGCATTAAAGCTGTATCTGATTTATTTGATTTCTAAAGACATTTTGAACAGAGAATATCTTTTGTTTGCTTTCAGTGTATTGGTTTAGATATCTGAAGTGTTTGATTTTATTTCCATACATAATATCTACAAGAGTACGTTGATTTAATTTTTTTCCCAAAAAAAAGAAGCTGATATCTGATTAATTTAAATGCTGATAACTAATGCCAATAAAATAGGTTTGCAATAATTAAAAATTACAAGGTTTGTTTTCATAAGCAGTTATGGATATAAACAGTGAGCATCATTTTCAATAAATAAAACTCAAATTTCTTTGCATTGGACATACATACACAGCCACACGGTGCAATGTTTTATGTTCGCAATTTTATAATTTAAAAGTAGTTTTGTTTGTTTTTTCTTATTATTTGAAATAGAACACATTGTTTCTGTACTTTTATCTCCGATAGGTAACATGCTGCCCTACTTAGAGTCTTATTTGACAAAATTAAGTTCAGAAAACTAATCTTCGCTACCGACAAATATTCTAATTTAGCTTATTTTTCACAAAGTTTTCTACTTAACAAAAGTCATGTTAACTGCTGTCCCTAACCAATTTTTCCATATTTTTCCGACTTAAAAATAGTTAAAGAATATTTTAGACACCATGCGATAGTAAAAAATGCAATACACAACATAAAAAGTATTTGAGTTAAAATTTATATACCTGTAATTTAAAATTAGATTTCATGTGTTATGTTAATTACTGATGAAATAAGCGTAATATACGATTCATAATAATTAAACTTATTTCAATAAATTTTAAGTGCATTCTTTTAAACTCTTGCCCGATACCAATGGTATTTAAAATCACTTTTCACATGACATTGAATTTGTATACAAAATGTGATATACATCATAGCATATTACTGTCTAAATATCATAAACAGTTTCAGCTAAACTATTTTCAAACACAAAAAGAAGCTAATATATTTTTATGTATTAACGTGAAAATTGTTTAAATGTCATATCATATGTTTTTTTTTTCAAACACTTTGAGTAAATATAAAGCAAAGTGTGAAAATCAAACAATGGAAATCGTGAAAGAATAATATAAATTTCAAAGCAGAATAAGATATTAAAAGTAATAATTACTGAAGGAAAATAACTAAAAACTCAAAATCAATCTATACGTTTGCTTGTACTTTACATTTTCTATTTTATAAACAAATTCCTTTAAATCTTGAGAGGAAAGTTATTTCAATAACTTGTACAGACTTTGTGCTTAATATATTTTTTTAATTATTATTATTAACATTTATAAACCCCGTGCACCACGCAATGTATAACACGGGAGCATACAACACAGACAGAAGAAAGGATTACAACACAAACATCCATGCCTTCTCCGGGATTCGAACCCAGTTCCTATGGCACCGCAGTCAGCGTCACTGACCACTATACCGGATGGGCGGCTATGGCACTATTTCAGTGTCCAAAACTTGTAATTAATAAACAATGCATCAGTTAATTGTAATTATTCGTTTTAAAAATTTTAATTTTATTTTCCTCAACCAATACATTTTAGTATGTTAAAAGAATATAATAAATTAAGAAATGCAACGTATTCTTTTTTTTTTCAAATATGAATTTACTTTTTACCTAAGTTATTGGAAAAAAATAGTAATTCATTTTTGCACTTGTAAAATTATGGGCTTCTATATATATATACTAAGTGTAAATTATCATATATAATATTTCTATAACATTTCAAATCGAATAATCTCGTAGCAATCATTTTCATAAGCGCTGAAGTATCAGACTTCATAAGATATCACCTAATATAGGGTGGGACATTCTTTTGTCCAGAGAATTGCAGCAGCAATTGGATGAAGCATTCACAAAACATGTTGTTGGTCAATCTTTGAAAACTTTTTCTGCCATGCACATCAAACAATGTGCTTCTTTGCAAAATTCATTATTTATATGATGAAGTTTCAAGCAATTACTGCTCCTTAAAACGTACATCAAAATTTCCTTTTGCATAAAAATTCCTTTTTGGAAATATTTAAAAGCTTGGAAAGTTATTTCATCATTAGGACATAACCAGTGACGTTAAAACAATACTTTAAGAAACCGAAATTATGTAAGACGCGCTTTACACTAACAAAATTTCATTCAAGCCAAATTAACAGTGGAGCATTACGCTAATAACCTAAAACAGCTTTTAACGTAAAGTAGGCTAAGACACATATGAAGGTCAAGACAGTTCAAAATTTTTGTGACGAGTTCTAAAAGGATCAAAGAGAAATGAGTTTATATAACAGCGTCACAACACTTATGTAATTTATACACATGTTCCCATAGTAAGGATATTTTAATTATTACAGCATGGAGAGTGAATTTAATTTTGTCAGCAAGCATTACAAATGCATTTACATAATGATTTAAACATATTTTTGTACATAAATTAAATTCTGATTTATAATAAACAATTGGTTTTTTTTTCCTACTGGAATCTATGCATTGATATTTCGATTTTACATGTTTCAATTCCCCTCTGCTTGAAACAATTAAATATATTTTGATGTAGCCATTTGTATACAGTAATTATATTTCAGGATATTTAAAACATTTATTTTTCTTCCTACATGTATAAAAAATATTTTTCAAGTTATATTTATTAAGCTGTATGTTTAAATTTTTATTTACAAATGATGCTTAAGGTATAAACGATAAATGAAGAACAGTTAACTTGCTATCGAAAAATAGGTTCCCCGATTAGTCAGTGTTATTTTTACTAAATTCCCTTAAAAATATGTAGAAAAAGACAGAACTAAATTAAAAAAAATATTAATAATTAAAGTTTACTAAAAATGACGTGTCTTCATGCAATGCTGACATTTTTGATATAAAAGTGATTACATTATTCTTTTAATTCCCCACTGAGTGCAATTTAATCCTTTGCACCAACAGACATGTGTCATAGTTTGTACTGCACACATAACTGGTTTCCTTATTTCTGTTTTAGCAAAGGCATTTTATTAAAAAAACAAAATAAAAGAAAAACAGTTATACGTACTTTCAGTAACGATTAAATATTATCAGATAGCAAGAAATATATGTTCGATATATTGATTTTCTTATGATCTATGCAACTGTATTAAGCGTTTAGGAATTTATGTATTTGTCTGAGTACTCCAAGATTTGATATCATCTCAACTATTTTGAAAGTCAGAAAAAATATTTACTATATATGCAGTCTATTCAACTTTGAGTTAGTTTAATAGTCTGTTGAGTACCATTTTGTGTGTGTAGCTCTATCATCATCATCTCCATTATAAAAATCTCCATCTATAAATAATTATTTCAGTTCGTTATTAGATACTCACTGTGGATATGTAGTAATTGGATATTCTTCATCATAGAGATATTACATGAAGATAGCGACTCATTTGCCAAGACCTCAAGAAAACAAAAAGGGGGAAAATTGAGATATGGAATGGCTGCAAATAATTTCTCTTCCGGAAAACCACTAAAGAAGAGCGTCCATTGATGTTGAATATGGAAATACTTTTTAACTGAGAGCTGAAATCACATTCACATTATTTTAAGTTATCTAGGAAACAAGCAAACACGCATCAAAGTATGTTCTACATTTTGAGTTAGATAATATTAAATTGAAACTGACGAATATTACCAAGAAAGCCATGAGTATAGTTCTTTCACTTTCAAAATTTCTATAAGGCTCGAACTATTCACATTGTGGGCAAAAAGTGGTATAGAAGCATTATCAAAGTTTATAAAAACCAAAATAAATTATCGAAGATGGTTAGATAAATAAATTTTCAACATCGGCGAAACTGGATTGTACTGTTGGAAGTTTCTTCTAGAACCTATTTGCCATAAAAGAAGCAATCTCATCCAAACTAGAAAGCATCAGCAAAAGAAACCTAGTCAAATTACTTTATTGCTGGGGGGGGGGGAAGTATTTGGTGATTTCAAATCAAAGTCCATGTTTTTGTAACACGATATCACTTTTAGTCTCCATTTTGTCATCATCACTCTGTAGGAGATTTGCGAAGAATGTTAAATGTTAAAGTGGTTCCTTTAAAACCATTCCTCAGAAAATTCTTCTTTTTTTAGTCTTAAATTACAGTTTACGACAAAAAAGCTATAGCGTGTTTTGAAGTGAAAGGTAAATTCTTTAGAATCATGTAGAAATAAATCTAGGTTTCTTTGTTGATTTCCGTTCAATATAACATGATTTTAAAATCATCCGAAATAAATATTTATAAATGTACTGTTTTTATTGCACTTTTGCACATTTTTTAATATGAACTAAATAGAAATTAATTATTACCCGTAAAAAATTTGTCACTTATCCTTCACAGACAGAGTTGGACAATTACAACAAACTTGCTTTACTCACTATTTTGATAAAGAAAAAAAAATCACATTCAAAGCAAATCTTTACATGTAGTTAAATACTGAGTTATCCTCATTGCAACTATCAGAAAATTACCACATTTTTATTTTCGACACATTAAATACACAGAAAAAAATTTACTCATTATTATAATTTATTAGATAACATTGACATCTTGTTATATTACAAAATAACTTATGAAAAGAAGAGTATCGTTTTCTTAAGTAAATTAGCCCGAAAATTTGATCAGCATGCTTTCACTCTGAATAAAATGCAGTTTTTTTAAATGTTAATTTTATTTTTTTACCACAGGCAGATAAATAAAAAGAAAGTGGAGCGTATTCGATCGAAAAAAATATTATATATTTGTTTTATTATGTGGATGGTCTGAGTAGTGGGGAAGTGAGAGAACTAATTCTTCTGTATATTATAGAAATAAAAGCATTAAATTAAAAGCTTATAAAGAATATAAATTGGGTGATTTCTATTTCTTCACCATCTGCCACTGCGGGAAAAAAAATTCACCTTATGACGTGTACTCTTATAATATTATTCTTGAGTTTCTTACAAAAAAAATTGATTCCTTTGATAACCTTAATTTTAGTACTGAAAAACGAATTTCGTTAATTAATTAAAAGAAATTAGGGGGATTCATGTTAATCCAATTACGTTTCCGTTTTCTTAATCCTAACCACCATACCAGCTTAGAGTCATTCAATTCATTCTACTCTTAGCTAAGCAATGCGTGGGTAATAATGTTCGCATTGATTTAAAATGCACCATCATTAAACAATTAAGCAAATATATTTGAGTGTTGTCTCAAAATGTACTTACACATCTAAAGACAATTACGCAGTTGTTATCTTTTGAAGTTATTTTTCTATGTTTTTCTACAAACGAATAACCAATTTTATCTATAAATATTATAAAACTCAGGAAAGTGCTAATTTGAAGACAGATAACATGTTTTGATATATAATTACAAAATCACGAGAAGTTTTCATGAACTATTTTTATTTCAGATTTTATTCATTATGCGTCATACTTTGTATAAGGTATTACATTTCTTGGGCATTCCGATATGTTATTTACAAGAAAATTTAAACTGAAATAAATGATCATTCATAAAAATATATTTATTTTCATTTTATTAACAATTATATGTTCATATTTATGAAAATGTTCATATTTATGAATTATATGTTCATTTTATTTTTTTATTTTAAGACGATATTTTTAATGCACAGTTATAGGGAAGCTTATTTATTCTTAGATTTCTTTTAGCTTATTAAGAACTGTATCAGATAAAAGTCTTAATGAATTTTTAAAAGAAATATTTAGAGAAATAATGTCATGCTTAACAAACAAGCAAAACGCTAAGTATAATTGTTTAATTTTTTTTAGAGAAAGTCCAATAGCTTGACTGTAGTTTTATTTATAAAAAACATCATATACTAATTATGTCCCCAATGATATATCCTCATACACTCAATGGCCAAATTATTATGATTACTGACAATTTTATGAAGGTAGCTTACCATACTTTTGTGACTAGAGTTGCGAGATAGCATGTAAAAGAGGATTTAGTATTAGTGAAGATACAATTGCATCATGTTGCTTGCTAAAAAATTGGGATAGTACGTAATTTAACTGAAATTGAAAGTTGGATGGTTGTAGGGGATCAAAGCGTCTGAGCCACTAGCAGCAAATTGGCTGCACTAGTGAAATTTTCCAGTTCAGAATCTACTAATGATTACTGATTACAGAGAGTGCATTACCAGGCAGAAAACCAGGTCTTAACATCCAGCCTGTGGTTTCCACAGGCTACTGAATACTCTCACTGAAAGAAGGTATGCGAAAAATGTCTCCTCTAGCACAAGATCAACTTTACATCAAATTGTAAG